>MU107764.1:0-40874 GCA_012274485.2 Sinapis alba | reverse complement strand
ACGCTGCCAAACCGTTACGAGCACGTGCGCTGTCTCCCAGCTATGAGGATGGATTATTCCTTTATTCTTATCTTTAGCTGCCTTCTAGAAGTCCACCTCATCTTCTAGGCTCTGCTTCCCTCTCTTATGTTTTCCCCACTTTGCCCCTCCTGCGGTACTGATAAAGCACAGGTGGGTGTGTAGCATCAAACGTAACATTCTCATAGTAGGTTAATAGAACAGCATCGATGGCCTAGTAGAATGTCTATGAACAGAAGCTTGGATCTTGGTGATAAAGCGGTTAGGACAATGTCTCTGTCTTTGTCCAACAAAACCTCTAAACCTTTGCAGAAATCTTCTAGCGACACGGCGAGGTTGTTGTCATGTTATGAAACTGGTGGACTAGTAATGTCTCCAACAAATTCAGAAACATGGACATCTGAGTCTCACAGGCTGTTGTCTGCAAGTTCATTAGATAGGGAAACTTCAGCTAGAGTGCACCCATTGTCTGCTCCTGGATCACGCGCTGCTTCTCCAAGCAGATCCTCATTTTCATTTTCATCATCATCATCATCATCCTCTCATTCTCGCGGCATGAGTCCTTCAAGGGGAGTGAGTCCCTTGAGAGGGCTGAGTCCTTCAAGAGGCACCAATTCTTCTTGTTTGAGGTCGTCTACACCGCCACTAAGAGGTGCAAGTCCTTCTCGGATAAGACAAACCAACATGTCCACAAGCAGCCCAACCTCGGTTCTCAGTTTCATGGCTGATGTTAAGAAAGGAAAAAAGGCAAGTTACATACAAGATGTTCATCAACTGCTCTTGCTATATAATAGATATTCACAATGGCGGTTTGCAAATGCTCGAGCTGAGGGAGTAGGATACATTCAAAGGTTAATCGCAGAGGTAAATTACTTAAAGAAGTATTGTTATTGTGACATAGTGTGAAGTGTATCTTCTTCTATTTTAACAATCTTGAGATTACAGGAAACTCTATACAATGTCTGGCATGTAACATCAGAGCTAAGAGATCATGTGACAACTCAAAGAATCTACCTCCAACAGTTGAAGCTAGAAATCAAGCTTGAAGATATCTTAAGTAAGCAGGTATATCTTCTCTCTTTGTCTCTCTCACCAAACAGCATATGTGTTCATCAGATTATCATCCTCGTGATCTAAATAAGTAATTTCAACAGATGGTTTGCCTTGAAGATTGGGCCATACTTGAGAGAGAACACATTAGTTCTGTAGCTGGTGCCATAGCAGACTTGGAAGCAAATACTCTCCGCCTTCCACTAACCGGAGGAACAAAGGTATTTGGTTTCACCTTTTCATAGAGTGATAGAAAACAAGTGGTGACAGAGAATTGAATTATGATTTAGTAAAGCTCTTGTGATCAAAGGTGGACCTCGGATCTCTGAAGTTGGCTATGTCCTCAGCACTTGATGTAATGCAGACTATGGGATCATCAATCTGCTCTTTACACTCACAGATGGAAGAGATGAATAAGCTTGTTTCAGCTCTCGCTGTTATAGCAACAAAAGAAAAAAATATGGTTGGCAAATGTGAAAATCTATTGGCATCAACCGCAGTCATGGAGGTAAATAAATCAAACAAAAAATGTAAGAATCTATATTTTAACACGTTGACCGAGTTTTTCATTGTGTGATTCCAGATAGAAGAGAGTAGCCTCATGACTCATTTGATGCAAAAGAAGCAAGAAGAGGAAGAAGTAAGAGATGATGCAGAGTCTCCATTGCTGCCATTAGGCTCATTAAACAAGTGTCTATGGACATAACACACTTGCAGTTTCCACGGCCAACTCTTAAAACCTGTAAATTGCTCGTTTTTTTGCCTTGCATATTCTTCTGCCACATCCTTTTTCCATTTTGTCTTTTACTTGTACGAAAAAGATGTGAAAAGATGGTTTAAAGAAAATCAGTGAAGAAGAATGCATTCTAGTTTTTTTACCTTTACTACGTATTAGGGCCTGCGGTTTATTCGGTTATTTCGACCCAGGTATTTTCGGTTTCGGTTTGGCCACAATCCCACCGAAGTAAACTGAAAAAAATAGATTTGTTTTTGGTTAATTTTGATTATTAATTTTATTTTTGAAATAACCTATTTTTTAGTTTTCAATTAGAATTCGATAATAATTTTCTAAAATTAGATATTTTCATTTAAATTTGATTTCTTCAGTTAAAATTTGGTTATTTTAGTTATTTCATTTACTTTAAGTTATTTTTAATGTCAAAAATAAAAAAACAAACCAAAAACCAAATTACTTTTTAAAATATATTAAAACAAATCAAACCAAACCGAACTCAAAACTAAAACCTAACTAAAAACCAAAAATTTTGGTTATGTGGACAAAATCCGCAGGGCTGCCATGTATATATAACTCATTTATTTTAATGATCAGTAATATAGATAGTAAAAGATGGGGCAACTTGGTTAATACCATAACATCTGCGATATCTATGTAAATAACTAAAGATCTGAGGGACCAGTACAAATACCAAAAGATCTAGGGACCAGTACAAATACCAAAAGATCTAGGACAGTATTAAAACTACCTAAATACAAGAGGAAGTTGTGTAAAAAGCAGAAGATCTATGGCTATTTTGACAGTAGCTCAAAATATGAGCTATTTTTTTATATACATGAATATGTAGGTAATTTTATGTAATTAACAAATGATATGAGGCAGGTTTATAAGAGCTTTCCCATCATTTAGCAATAAAAGAAAAAACACAATAATAAAAAATAAGAAAGAGAAAATAAAATATCTTCAACAAGATTTCGTTAAATATTCATTAAAACTCTCTTTTACTACATGTTTACTATTTAGTTTTAAATTATGTCATTCCTTAAAAACTAATATACATAATCGAATAATAATTTAATTGTATTAAAATATAAGTATTAATTAGCTGAGAACCTAATTTGAACACTCTGTCGATGTGATTGTTCTATAAAACAAAAAAAATTAGAATTCTTTTGCAAATATCTTAAGACATGATATAGTTTGTTATATCGAAAGAAGTAGTCATTTGATATAATTACCAAAAGATACGTGGCAAGATATGAAGTTCTTTTAAATAACTTAACATATGAGGTAATTTTGTATTTTTCGAAAGAAATGGATAATTAATTACATTACCCAAAGATACATAGCACATTTATAAATATCATAAGATATTGGGTATTTTGTAAATCACTTAAGATCTGAGATAATTTCGTATAAACAGAAATATATGGATAATTCATGTAATTAATAAAACATATGTGGCATATTTAAGATACATGATATTTCTGTTGAAAGAGTGTAGCTAAAATACATAATTAAAAAAAGATATGTGGTCGATTTATAAATTAAAATAGGGCAATTCTCTTAAATAGTCCTTTTAAAGTTTTTGTCACAAAAATAGCCCTTAAAAAATAAAATCACCAAAATAAATTTTTTTTTTTTTTGAAATTTTGATTTTTTTTTATTTTTTTTTTGAAATTTGAAACTCTAACCTCAAACCCACCCATTAACTCTAAACCCTAAAGTGCAAATTAGTTAACCCTAGGGGTATAAATGTATATAAATAAATTTTTTAGCTTCTAAAAAAACATTTTGGTCATTTTCTTCTTTAAAAACTATTTTTGTGACAAACAAATTAAAATGTGCTATCTAAGGGAATTTCTCATTAAAATATGTGAAGCTAATTTATAAATAGAATAAAATGTGGTGTAGTTTTGTATATACTTAAAGATTTGGGGATATATGTAAATACAGAAAATATATGGCAGATATATAATTAACAAAGTTATGGGGTGTTTTTGTTTTCTAAACGATATGGGATGTTTTGTAAATACTCAAAATATGGGCATGTTTATAAATGCTAACAAGATGTTGGTAAAATGTTGGTAAAAATTACATAGACCAGAGGCTATACCATCAGAAATGATTTATCCACCGAATATACAGTCCCTGGCCTTATGTAAATGAAAACAAAGAGGGACAATTCTCTTAAATAGTTCTTTTTAAGTTTTTGTCATAAAAATACTACTCAAAAAATAAAATGACCAAAAATGACTTATTTTTTTAAAAAAATTTTGATTTTTTTTATTTCTTTTTTGAAATTTGAAACCCTAACCCCAAACCCACCCCTTAACTCTAAACTCTAAAGTCCAAATTAGTTAACCCTAAAGGTATAAATGTATATAAATGAATTTTTAGCTTCTAAAAAAATATTTTGGTCATTTTCTTCCTTAAAAGCTATTTTTGTGACAAACAAATTAAAAAGAGTTATCTAAGGGAATTACTCAACAAAGAATTGTATATGGACTAAGCTGATAAGTTACAGAAAAATGATTCCAGGCAAGATCGACAAACCAAGAACATCATTCAAGTATGACTAGTTCTATCTGTTACAGTTCTTGAGGCATGCTAGAAAAGTAAATATACAAAACTTTACTTCAATTCTCAAGTCCTTGTCCTCACGACTTAAACTCCATACTCGATTTGCAGACAAGACATTTTATGGTGCCGTCTTGATTTCTGCAGCTGAAACTTCATTTTCCGCAGTCAAAACTTCATTTTCCGCAGTCAAAACTTCATATTCCTCAGTCGAAGTTTTGTTTTCCGCAGGTAAAACTTCATTTTCTGCAGCTATTTTCTTCTTCTTTCTGGAGGACGGTTCTTGTGGTTTCCGGATCATTTCTTTGTTTGGCACCAAGATGATGAACAAGTTTCTGTCCCTAAAGTTTTTGCTCTCTTCAGTCGCAAGCTACAGATTCGGGAACAAGTTTCAGTGACTCAAATGATCCATAAACTTCTATGGTATAAAGAGAGAAGAGAAGAATATGTTACCTCTCCTACTTCGGTTTGAAAACGTCTGAGGAGTTCAATAGCGATATTTCTGAACTCGTTTTCTCGTCCTTTCATGCTCACAATCACCTTAACCTGAGTGTGCATCACAAGAAGTGCATAAACAAATAAATATAATAGGATGGGACAGAACTGCCTCGCAGCTTATGAAGAATATGGGGAACAAAAAACCTTGTCACCGTCTTGCAAGAACTTTTGGGCAGCTTTCATACGTACAGAATAATCATGCTGATCAATGTTATAACTGTCGAGAGAAAGAAAAAGAACACAGCCTTTGAGAAGAAGTAGTCCTAAAGAATCCAATGTAACATCATCATAAACAACAAAACTAAAATGCATGAACAATAGTTTTACCCCATTTTAAGCTCCTTTAAGTCCATGCGAGTAGCTAATACAAATCAACAAAAGATAAAACAAATGAGCTATATTAGCATCTATCTCACCAACTCTAAAACAAAGAAGAGAAGAGAAGAGCATTCAATACTTTTCTTTTGCTGATCCTTCTTCTTTTTTTGCTGCTCATATCTATATTTACTGATAACAGAAAGAAGCATGATCAAGTTGACATTATGCAGTGTTCTGTATATGTAATGAGCCATTTCAATACATATACTCACCTGTAATCCATCATTTTAACAACCGGAGGATCAGCATCAGGCGATAGTATCACCTGAACACGAATACAATCACATACATTGCATTGCATACACACCAAGAAGCTACAAGTGAAAAAAAAAAGATTGCAATGAAAAGTAACACATACCAAATCAAGCTCAGCATCTTCAGCTCTTCGAATAGCTTCATCTTTAGACACTAACCCAAGCTAAAAGACCAAACACAAACAGCAACTTTCATTGGTCTGAATCAAAGCTGTAATTGAAAAAAAAGGTAAGCTTTACCATGTTCTGTTGCCCATCGATTAGCCTCACAGTAGCTGACCTAATTGAGGAGATATCGAGCGCTTCATCTACTTCTGACTCTTTCGGCCTACCTCTCCTAGAGTCTCCCGAGAAACGATAACCTCCTCCGCCTCCACCGTAACGGCAAGTAACGGCGAGCCCACGGCGAGGAGAATTAGGAATTGGCAGTTCGGCGGTGGAGAGACGAAGACCGTAGAGTTTGGAATCGATAGACGTAACGGAGAATGGTAACGTTTTGGTGATTCCGGCGAAAACGGCGTTGAATCCAACGGTGCTGGTTATCCCAGCCATGGCGCTTTTTGACTTGAGAGCTTTCGAATCGGCAAGAAGCTCTTATCCAGAGAAATGCAGATTGTTGGAACTACGTCGTTTAGTGTTCGATAAACCCAACGATAACTGTTATGGGCTTGATAGGATGGTTTACAACAAAAGGGCCCAATTATGTGATCTATCATTTTAATATTCCAACTTTGTATTATTATTACCTTTCTACTACGCATGGACGTTCGGATATTCGTTCGGATTCGGATTGGGTATTGCGGATGTTCGCATATTTCAGTATAGGGATATAAAACCCGTTCAGGTATTTTCTCATTTCGGATCGGATTCGGATATTTTAACTCAATATAAATATTTTGAATAAAATGAAAGAAGTAAACTACAAATATAGGGTTTAGTGTTCATATGTTCGGATATCTTCAGATATCCATTCGGGTTTGGGTATTACCCGTTCGGATTCGGATATCCAATCTCTTTTAATTTAATATCCGTTCGGGTATTTTGTTACTTCGGTTCGGATTTTTCAGATCGGGTTCGGATTCAGATATCGGGTAAAATGCTCATCCCTACTTTCTACCATGTGATAGATCTCAGGGGTGTATTATTCCAAAACAGTTTGGTATTGTCTTCATTTGTGTCAAGTTGAAAAAATTAATTAATGGCAGTGTTGTACCATAGCTTTTTAGATTTATTATTAGTTGTGCAGATTAATCTTTCTATGAATTGCAATAAAAGATTGATTCAGATCATAAGATCATAGACACAGGTAATTGCATTACAATTAACAAGTAATCTCTGTATAACAATTAAAACCGGACCGACACGATTGTTGGACCAGAGACCATAAACCAATTTCATGACCGGGTTGAGTCTAACAAATGGTTTGACCATGAACCGGTCACATAGTTGAATTGGGTCTCTAAACTACTAAAAACCTTTAAAACTATCAAAAATCCATAAATCAATCATATGAAAACCCTAATTTATATTTATATATTATATATTTATTTACTTATATTTTAATTATCTGTTATTAACATTATTTTTAAATTTAAATTAAAAAATATACTGAACCAAGTTATTGAATGAGGCTTGATCCGGTCAAACCATATTGAACCGTGACCCAAATACTTATCGGGTTCACCTTTCGGTCCGGTTTCAAAAACATTTGATAATCTCTATTTTTATTTTATATATATATATATATATATATATTACTAGGTTAAGACACACGTCTTGCACGAGATAAATATTGTATGTACAAATTATTTTTACTTTTTACATATTATAAAATGATAAAATATAAAATTTCTATTAAATAATTAAAAATCAGTATATATTAGATATATAATTAAGTTAGCATAAGCACATAAATAAAAACAATTACTTTTGTTTATTTTCAATCATCTTATGGTACATAAATCAAAATAATTAATTTTATCTATTTTATATGATATATAATTAAATTTATATGATATTAACATATATGTAGCATATTTTTAATATGGCTACCAATTAAAAAAAATTCATACTCATATAATTTTATAATCATTTGCATCTTTTAAAAACCTTTAATAAAAAAAATTCAATATCAGATTTTTATTAAATAGTTTTCATTAAACTAACCATTAAGGAATGATTTTTTTTTTGTTAATTAATAATTAATTTTATGGTTAGTTTAATGAAAACTATAAAATATATATTTAGAAGAACCAACTTATTTCTTTAATGAATCTAAGAGTTAATATGGGATAATATAACTATACCTTGTTTCAAACTTCGAAGATTTGTCTAAAAAAATATATTGTACTGTATATAAATTTTTGATAAAATATTCATAGAGAAACCATTTGTGGCAATTGACATTTTCAAAGTTGAACCCAGTTTTCAATTTCGTGGACCAGTCGATTATTGGTTTCTTTCAAAGAAGGGCGGACGAAAACGCGTACAAGAAGAAGACTTTTAGCTCTTTGTGTCGATGGTTCCAAAACTCTGAAGAGCTCTTGACAATTTGAAAAATGGAACAAGGAATAAGATCAACCAGTAGCTTCATTTCGATATTCCTACTTTTTCTGGATTTACTTCTCAGAGTGTCTGGCAACGCCGAAGGTTTTTCTTCTGTTTCTGTATAATTATGATTTGGTGTGCATCATTCATAACTAACCTATTCACTTTTATGATTTTTGAAGTTGATGCTTTAACTGCGTTGAGACTTAGTTTATCTGACCCTATCAATGTATTTCAAAGCTGGAATGGAATGCCACTGAGGTTACTCCATGTTCATGGTTTCATGTTACTTGCGATAATGAGACGAAAGTTGTTCGTGTGTAAGATCGCTCTCTCTCTCTTTGTCTGTACGTGTTTCTAAGTGAAATTAATGATTCAAGCCTTTTTGGTAATATACTGCTTAATTCATGTTTGCTTAGTGACTTGGGGAATGCAAAGCTATCTGGACAACTTGTGCCACAGCTTGGCCAGCTTCCAAATTTGCAGTACTTGTAAGCAAGCCATCTCTCTCTTCCTCAACTCAATTTTGACTGATCAATTTCTATACTTTCATATGGATAATCTAATCTCTCTAGATCTGTATGACAGTGAGCTTTTTAACATTAACATTACTGGAGGAATACCTGAGGAGCTTGGTGTATTGACGGAACTGGTGAGCTTGGACCTTTACATGAATAACATAAGCGGCTCAATCCCTTCATCTCTTGGCAATTTAAAGAAACTCAGATTCTTGTATGTCTCACTATTCTCTTTGCAGCTTTTATTATTACATTTTCAAAGATTTTCTTTTATCTCTATACTATACTTCAAAATTATTGTGTCTGTGCTTGGAAATTTTTAGGCATCTTTAGGAAGAAAAGTTGAGAAAGTAAAGGATTTACATTTGATGATATAATGTTCTGCCTTAGGGAAAGGATTTTTACAAGCAGCCACTACTCCCAAATTTGCGTCAATGATTTGATCTAGTAGTAAAAACCACCCTTGGAATTTAGACTGATTAACCTTAATCTGTCAATCATAGCAAGCTATTAGAAGATATTTACAAATTCAATAATTTTATTTTGTCATTTTCATTAAAGACTCTATGCACTTGGCCAGTATTATTTTCCAAACAGCACGAAGCTCTAGTTTCTTGTAATTAATTTTGTATTTTTTTTATGTTTGAACTCGTTACTGGTTATAGTCGATGACATGGTCTTCTAATATGTGGTTAGGCGTCTTAATAACAATGTTTTATCTGGAGAATTACCAAGGTCCTTGACTGATGTGTTGTCGCTGCAAGTTCTGTGAGTGTGACTTTGCTTCTCCTGAATCATTCTGTTAGTTTTTATATATATTTCGTCTGTGAAATCTTGAGTTATGACAAAAATGATATCATCCTGACATGCAGGGATGTCTCAAACAATCGGCTCACTGGAGATGTTCTGCTTACTGGTTCCTTTTCTCAGTTCACTGCTGTTAGGTTCCCTTCTTGTCCCAAGTGTTATTCTTGATGTATAGTGGTCAGGATTATTTACTAATTGTCTGAAAGTTATCTGCAGTTTTACCAATAATAATAATTTAAGGCTGCTTCCTGCACCACCTTCAGGTTTTTCATTTTCTTCTATCTGTTTCCTGCTAAATTTTCTTCCACATTTTTGTATTTTATATTTAAGTATAACAGTTTCACATTTCGCCTGACTAAATATCTCCCTTTGCTTTGCACTCACACAATTATGGTTGACGCAGAAATACATTTTAAAAGGTTATCGTTATGTAGTTGGTTGAGTATTTCATGGTTCTATATTAAATAAATAAAAAATCCACTGTATATTTGGTATGCCTTTACTGGGATTGATAACCTGTAAATGAAAAAGGACTTTTCTCTAGTGGTGAAATCATTTTCCATTGATCTGTGTTGAAAATGGAAAGAGTACGTTGCAGCTTGACTAAGTAGATACAGAAGTTCAATTTGACACTTGGGAAGCCCTTTGATCTCAAAACTGAAATAGCTCTTTTAGCATTTTCTGAAACGTTTCACATGGTTGATTAATCAATGATTTTCCCATAAAAAAACTCTTCAATGCATTGCCAATGAGTTTATGATAAGAAAACTTTGTGGTTTTCTGATATTCTTAGGGAAGCGAACGGTTACAGCAATAACAATCGGAGTTGCTGTAGTTCTATTTGCTGGTGGAGCCATCGCGATTGCATGGTGGCTGAGAAGTAAACAACATGACAGTTTTTTTGATGTAATTGGTTAGTCTACTGTCTTCATCTCTTTTCCTGTTGAACTACATGACAGCTTCTTTTCTTTTCTGTTTTGATGAACCGTATTTTGCAGGTGAAGAAGACCCAGAGGTTCACTTAGGACAACTCAGAAAGTTTTCCTTGCATGAACTGCTAGTTGCTACAAATAACTTTAGCTACAAAAATTTATTGGGTAGAGGAGGTTTTGGTAAAGTGTATAAAGGACGTTTAGCCGATGGCTCGCTAGTGGCTGTGAAAAGGCTAAAAGAAGAACGTTGCAAGGGTGTGGAACTTCAGTTCCAGACCGAAGTCGAGATGATCAGCATGGCCGTTCATAGGAACTTGCTTCGGCTTCGTGGATTTTGCATGACTCCAACTGAAAGATTGCTCGTTTATCCCTACATGGCCAATGGAAGTGTTACTTCTTGTTTAAAAGGTAACTTACTCTTTGTTCTAATTAAGAGTTATTATTCCTTAGAGTTCTTTTTTTTTTTTTTTTGGTAATTCTCTTAAATAGCACTTTTAAAGTTTTTGTCACAAAAATAGTCCTGAAAAAAATAAAATGACAAAAATATCATTTTTTTTTTTGAAAATTTCAATTTTTTTTTTTTTTTGAAATTTGAAACTCTATCCCCAAACCCACCCTTAACTCTAAAGTCTAAATTAGTTAATACTAAAGGTATAAATGCATATAAATAAATTTTTTAGTTTCTAAAAAAACATTTTGGTCATTTTCTTTCTTAAGAACTAAGAACAAACTAAAAGAGACTATCTAAAGGAATTTCTCTTTATTTCCATTTATTTCCTTCGATTTCATATTATCACAATAAGGGTTTCAACCTCTCTGATCGTAAATTTAATTTTTGTTTTGAATTGTGGCGATGGTAAGTAAATCTTTGATTTTCCCTGTTTAGAACGTCCTGGAGGCAATGCAGCACTTGATTGGGCAAAAAGAAAGCATATTGCTCTGGGAGCAGCAAGGGGGCTTGCGTATTTACATGATCATTGCGACCACAAAATCATTCACCGGGACGTGAAAGCTGCCAACATATTGTTAGAGGAACAGTTTGAAGCTGTGGTTGGAGATTTTGGGCTTGCAAAGCTCATGAATTATAAGGAAACTCATGTGATAACTGATGTACGCGGTACAATTGGCCATATAGCCTCTGAGTACCTTTCCACAGGGAAAACTTCTGTGAAAACTGATGTTTTTGGGTATGGGGTGATGCTTCTCGAGCTCATCACGGGCCAAAAGGCTCTCGATCTTGCTCGGCTTGCAAATGATGATGATAACATGTTGCTTAACTGGGTATGTTCCATGGTTTCCTTATCTTCTTTAGTACAGACTCATCAGTTTTTAAAATTGCTGGAGAGTGTGTTTGTGTTGTGGGTGATAAGGTGAAAGAGGTTTTGAAAGAGGAGAAGTTGGAAAGTCTTGTGGATGCAGAGCTCGAAGGAAACTACGTGGATAAAGAAGTGGAGGAGCTTATCGAAATGGTGCTTCTCTGCACTCAAAGTTCTTCGCTGAATCGTCCCAGCATGGCAGAAGTTGTGAAAATGCTGGAAGGAGATGGTTTAGCTGAGAAATGGGAAGAATGGCAGAAGAAGGAGATGTTGACAAATGATTTTAACTATCCCCAAGCTCACATTATAAACTGGGTCATCCCAGAATCCATTTCCCACATTGATAACGATTACCCATCGGGTCCAAGATAACCTCTTTTAGAAAGGGTCATGTGGGGTTTTCAACAAGTATTATATATGATCATATGAACAATCCAATGAGAAAACATTAACTGTTTTGCATCTCTAACACCCACAACATCTGATGCTCATCACTTATCGAATCACCCACAATAGACAATGATTTCCAGAACTCCCTTGCAAGAACTTTCCAATAATCCACACACCCGTCCCTCATGATCGAAGACACAAAAGCCATGGATGGAAGGTATTGTGGTGTGGTGCGGTTGGAAACGCATCAACTGCAGTTTGTCACCATTCACATAAAGAACAACATTTGATAAGATAGGTCATACGAGCATTTCCAATGTAAAATTCTATTTTTCCTTCGGAATGGAATGAAAGTGATTATGGAGTAAAAATGTTTCAACCCTACTTCATTTTTCACTTCATAATGAAGTAATGAACAAACAAAAAATAGATTACTCTATTTATGAAATAAACTCCATTATAGAGTGAAAAATAAAATAGGACTGAAACAATATTTATTTCATATTTACTTTTACTCCAAAATAGAGGAAAAATGAAGTTGAGTTGGAGATACCCGTTAAGAAACATGTTCTTGTGATTAAAACATACCATATAAGCTCCAATTAATGTTAATAATAAGATACAGTGATTACATTGTAACAAATATATTATATGTTTGAACAATGGTCAAGCAACGTAGTAGATTGGGCGTCTGTATTCATCAAAGTACTCATCGCGGTTCAAGAACAAGATAGCGTAGACAGCGTAGATTATTCCTGGGAGGTATCCCAAACAAGTGAGAACCAAACAAATGAAGAACTCAACCTGCATTATTAAACATAAAACAATCATTAGTTTGGGGAAATAAACAAAAAAAATATCAAATTTTACTTTCTAGTCCCTTAATTAGTCTTATTTTCAAGAAATCGCCCAAACAAATTCAAATGCAATTTCTCGGCAATCAAACAGTTACAGACATTCGATTTAAATCCCAATCAACAGAAAGCAAGATCGTAAAGCTTCATATTAGATTAAGCTACGATTTTCTCCGTAAAGAAACAGGAAATTAGAGATCTCAATTCGAGGAAGAGGTGGACTTACAGTGCAACAGCCATGCCTGAGACAAACTCCTACGGGAGGAAGAAGGATCGCGATGAAGATCTCGCAGCAAAGCTCACAACTACTCACCATTAATTTTCTTAAAAGTCCTGAGATTAGCTTGAAGACTTGACCAAAGGAGAAGATAGAAAGAAAGAAACCTCTCGAAACAAAACCCACCAATGATAATTACAAATCCAGCGACGCGTAATTAATAAATATAGTATTAATAAAGATAGAAACGAGTAATATACCGTGAGATCTTAACCGTTCGTTTAGCGTGATATATCTTATATCCTACGGCTGGTTATCTTTTCTTTCTTGCCGTAACGTCTATCTATTGGTTGGTTCACTGGAACTGAGTTACGACTTCCCACACCACTAGCACTCGGGTTTTCTTTATGGACCAAAAATTTAAAACCTGAGATCTGAGTTAATCCTGAAACCAAAACCCACCCCAATTCATATCTGATATCTGATCTCCTGTTTGGAATACTCTAGGCGTTAACGCGTGCGGTTAATATGGATGTAGCATCAAAGAGCCATCATCTCATATATTCTTCGATAGAAAAAAAAAATCCACTATATCTTCAGTAATCTTAATACCCTCCATCATTTAATGAAAACATAGAAACCTAATTCTAGCCCTGTTTATTTTTTGAATTTAATATTTTCTTAAAAACTGAAAATTTTTAAAAAATTGAAAATTTCAGAATTTTCAAATTTCAAAAATTTCAAAATTCAATTTTTTTTAATATTTTAATTTCAAATTTTAATTACTAATATACAACTGGTCCGCTAATTATATTATGGTGGTTGTACCGAGTTTTACCAATTCTACTAAGGTAATTGTACCAAGTTCTACTAGTTTTAATGAGGTAGTTGTAACGAGTTCTACTAATTTTACTGAGATGGTTGTGTCGAGTTCTACTAGTTTTACTGAGATAGTTGTACCGAGTTCTACTAGTTTTACTGAGGTAGTTGTATCAAGTATCACTAGTTCTACTGAAGTAGTTGTAGAAAGTATTATTAGTTCTACTAAAGTAGTTGTACCAAGTATCATTAGTTTTACTAAAATAGTTATACCTAGTTTTACTGTTTTAGTATAACTACTACGTAATCCTAGTCTGCTAGTTCTAGTATAATAGTTGTACCAACTTCTACTAAATTTCAGATCTACATATTAAAAAATAAAAATCATAGATATTGAATCCAAAGTTCAACCATATATACAATTATACCAATTACAAAATACATAAATCCATAATTCTAGATTTGAAAATGAAATAAATAAAAAACACGAAAAATCCTTGAAAGAGAGAACAAGAACAATAAGAACCCTAAATCATAAAAAAATCAGAAATATCTTTAATGATTTTAAATCGAAAAACCCAGAACATAAGTAGATCTAAAAAGTATCTGATTTCTTTTTTTTTTGTTTTTGTCACCTTCTTCGTCGTCATATATGGATGTCAGCCACCGTAAATCTGTTTTTTTTTCATTATCAGATTTGATGTAAAAGAAGAAAGAAGAAAATACAAGAAAAAAAGATGTTACAGAGAGGAAGAGAGAACCGGTAGAGAGGAAGAGAGAAGTGGTAGAAGGAAGATAAAGAAAGAAATAAGAGAACAAATAAATGGAAACAGATCTACATATATTTAGGTTTAGTAGTTAAATGGCAAAACTGTAATTAATCAATTTCCAAATTAAAAAAATAAAAATAATAATATTAGATGAAAGATATTTTAGAATTGAAGTTGAGATATAGGGAAATAGTAAAAGATTACTCCGCACGAAATCAAATAATCGAAAATAATACATAAATTAACTGAAGATTATTTTTTTGGTATATTAATAATAAATCTCTATATAAATTAAATGTTATGCTTTATATGGGTTCAGAATGCGTAGTCAGGTGTTCATGTTGTCTGGAGTGGTCTAAACAACTCAGGCTCGAGTATGTGTCAATAATGTTTAATCAGTTTTTAATTAAATGAATGCAAAATGATGATTGATTTTGCCCTCTTTTTGAACATCGTTTCTGCGATTTTTAACCTAATATGCTGCTGTACTTAACTTTTTCTCATAATTTCACTATTGTGTAAGCTGTTTTTATTTTATTTAAAATAATAAATATTATATATTAATCCATCTGAGAAATCTGCAATTAAATACGGTTACAAGCTCGTTTTGAACAAAAGTATCAAAATCCACTTATTACAATTCTAGCTTCGCTTACCCACTAAACTCAGCATAATGTTAGTTTGTTTTTCGGTATTCTTTGATATTGGTTTCCGTTCTCAACCATTGACGTGATTCTCGGAAAAGTGAGGTTCTCCTTGTTGCCTCAGATACCATGAGTTCTCTTGGCGTCTTTAGAGTAGCTAGTTCCCAAAGATCTCCACAAAGCTTATAACTTTTCCTATCTTTTAAACCCAAGAAGACCATATGGGTAGTTTCAATTACTTAGCACGGCCTTGCAGATGCCACCAAAACGGCTTGAAACAAGACCTAAATCGAGCAAGCGCTCGCTACTGTCGCCTACTATCTGCACAAAAAGCGAACTAGAAGAACCGACGCTCCTAAACTAATAAGTCTCAGCACCTACAAGGAATGTCTAGCTCACTACCATGAGAGCTCCATGAGCTAAAGTGGTCATGGAAAGCGGCAAGACCAGACAGAGACACCGAGGTGGGAATGACAACTCGAGCACCGCCTCACCATCTGTGACCTTTGAGAACCAAATGCCAAAACCAACCTGTGAAGACCACACTCTGGTGTCGAAGAAGAGCGGCCAAGCAATGTAACCTCGAGACCAAATCCTATGACTAGAATATGCCAAATCGAGGAATAACTAGAGTAGGAGTTGAGAAAAAGGAATCTAAAGCGAAGTGTCCGATCAAGCTATTCACAAGCAGCCATAGATGACAAGCTTGCTATAAACAACATATCCATTCACACAGATCTGAAACTGAGAAGAAGCACCACCATCTCCTAGATACATCTGCCCAAGACCCGCCTCTGATCTAATAGAGAACCAGAGTTCACCTGACTGTGGGAAGACAGAGATGGGCCGCACCGACGCTGGAGAGACCCGAAGAACCAACCCTCAGAGCCAAAAGACGTCACCTTGAAGCCCGAACAAGCCAAAATTCTAGCAATGATACCAACCATTATCCTTCCTCTGCGACGATGACTTCCGAAAATCAAAAAGGAAAATCGATTAACCACAGATCCCTAAAAACCGACCACCCACTGCAGTAACCTCTTCAAGCCTCGCCGTGCAACCACCAGTAAAAGATACGGATCGGAATGGAGAGATCTCGCGCGCGGCTTCACTCCGGGAAGAACTTCTACAGCAGGAACAAGAGCATATCAGAGCGAACACAGAGACCCAACGAATGGGAAAGAGCAAAAGAGATACATGGAAGAGAGAGGGGGTCCTCGGACGCCGGAGACAACATTCAAATTGTTTCTCAGATCTAGAGAGAGGCGAGAGAGGAGAAGGCTATTTAAAATAGTTTATACTTTCTTTATATTTTTTTTGTAAGCTATTATTTTGGGTATTATCTTCATATACCAAATCTATAACATTAATACTGATTTCGAGCTTAATTACTGAAGTTTGCAAGTATTTTTACGTTGAGCCAACTCAGACAAAAAAAAATTAGGTGGTGATTTTCTTAATTCTATGGGTAACGCGGGCTTACTTCGGTTCACCGTCTAATCAAACCAAACATGAGCTTTTCGCCACGGTGACCTACCGATTTGCAGCTAACCGGACGATTACGCAGCCACTGGGGGAGTTTTCAAACAAAGATATGATCTACATGTACAAATATCCAAGTGGATCATGTAGAGTAGTAATATACTTTTTGAATGATTGTTGATTCATAAAGTTGGTATAAGAGTTAAAAATAGATAAGTTTGTGAAATATTTATAATTGGTTGACCAGTAAATATATCAACATTTTGATAACAAACTAATAATATTAACACAAATATATACTAATTATAAAATCAAAATGTATTATTATAATAAATATACTATTGATTTAATATAATTAATTATGATATTTTGTTTATTTTTGTTTAGATGAAAACTATAATTGTAATGAAAAATATTAGTTACAAAATCTTAATATTAGACTGTTGCAAAATATTTTTGATATATATATATTAGTGGTTAAAAATTATAGAGAATATTTGGTTTAAAATTTATAAATATAAATGATGATACTAGTTAGTAATATAAATTATACATTATATAATATATTCATATACTTGTAATTATAATATTAAAATATTGATTTGCTATTTATGTTTTGATTTTAAATAAAGATTTTATAATAGATTTTTGTTTTTATTTATTCATTTGTAACCGTAAACACTAAAACCACTAAAACCGTACGAAACAATTTACGACGTATTTAGTAATTATTATAAAATGTCAACAATTATTACCACTCACAAATGCTATCTTAATGACAAAACTAATCAAACTTTAAATTATTTAATTTTTAAAATGTACTTATTAAGAAAATAAAAAGTATCTATTTTTCTCATTTTTACTTCTAGTTTCAGAATTTCGTGAAGACACATACATCAATTAGTAATATAATTCTTGCAATATTTATTCAAATTGAAATCATCTTAAGACTTATTAAGTCTCATAAATCTTTTAATTTAATATTTTGATACAAATTTTCTAAACTCTTTTATTTATGTTTGACTAAACGTAAATCTTGACTACTTCAACTTGTGGGAACTTCTAAACAAAATGCATCTATTTTATTAATACAGAAGTACACTTATAACATACCTTTAATTGAGAATTTAATTAAGTTTTTTATTTTAATGCTTGTTTTTTTACTTAAATTAAAAAGTGTTTTTAAGCTTCTTATTTTAATGTTTGTTTTTTTTTTACTTAAATTAATGTGTTTTCTTAAAGCTTCTTATTTTAATGCTTGTCTTTTAAGTTTATATATTGTGTTTTAATGCTTGTAATTATATGTATATATTCTATGATCTTACAGTATGATTAACATCAATATAAATATTTTAAATAAAATTAGAGAAATAATCTAGAAATATAAAGTTAAATATGCATAAGTTCGAATATCTTCAGATATCTATTTAGGTTTGGATATTACCCGTTCGGGTTCGGATATCCAATCTCTCCTAATTCAATATCCGTTCGGCTATTTTACTACTTTGGTTCGGATTTCGGTTCGGGTTTTTGAGATCGCGTTCGGATACATGTTCAAATATCAGATAAAATGCTCATCTATATATCTTTACATCTATGTTAACGCTTACAAAAACGCAAACTTAATATCCGTAGTGGCGCGCGGATCCAAATCTAGTGGGTTATTAATACACCAGTCGACATTTTTTACTAGGTTATTGATTGGGCTGTAGATACATGTTTTACCTTTAACTTTTATTTACAACTTAAACTTTAAAATTGTCAATCATGTTTTAGTCAATTTTTAAAGCTACAATAAGACAAATTAAAATGGCTGTAAACCCTTTATTTACCTAAGCCATATTTTTGTGATGTGGGAAAAATATATGGCTGTAAAAGTATATTTCAAGTATCTTTATTTATTATGTTTAATTTTTACAGCTACAACAGATACATCTATAGCAAAAACAAAATTATACATACTAAGTTTTACAGCATAGACTTTAAAGTACAACCCAATCAATCACTGTATTAAAAACTGAAATCATTCAAGGGAATGTATTCAACAAAGAGTTTAAGGAAATTTGTATTTAGCGACAAATTCGCTTTTAGTCAAATATGGTTTTTAAAATTTTATTTAAAATTAAAATTATTGAACTTGAAAATAAATATATTATTTTAGTAAAAATCACCCCAAAATTTTACTAATAATATACCCTTAAATCTCTGGCTATTCTCCCACTGAGATATTTGAACAGTGGAGATGAGTTATTAATATATAAACAATAAATCTTTGATTAAAACTGTTTAAAACATCTAATTTTCTTCTATAATCTATAGTATATACTTTCACCGTTTTAGTGATTCAAAAAAAAAACTTTCACCATTTTAATCTGAAATTTCAGTATCCGAAATTATAGAAATAACTCTTAAGAAAATTGTGTAATTTTGTATTTCTTTACAAAAATTAGAAAATATATTTGCCGTATTGGCGTTTTTCGTCAACATTAAAGTCACTTTCCGGAAAAGAAAAATCCTATTCAAACCTATTCACGAAATCGCTTTACAAACGGTCTAAACCTCTCTGTCTTGTTCAAAATATAAAATAAAAAACTCTCCGCCTCTCTCTCTCTCTCTCTTTCTCTCGCCAAATTTGAAATTTTGAATTAGGATGGAGTTCAGATACAGAGCCATCGACATCGATCGGCCACCTCCTGTGAAGTACCCGGCGCCATCTCAGTCTCTGAATCCAAATCATTCCTTCTTCTCGGCACTACCAACCCCAGGTTTCCTCCTTCTCATCTCTCTTGTAACGATAAACAAGTTGTTATGATTTGATTGGCTTAACATATTTCAAACATGATATTGTCCGAAGAATACAGTAAGAATACAGTTTCTGTAACGTAATCGTGTTGAAGTCAAGGCGAAATCTCTTGTTGATGTTTTTCATGTAACTGACTCTGAAACATGATTGATTGTAAATGAAACACCAAAATTTAGATAAAAATTCAAAGGCATAAAATTTATTCGACATTATTATTTTTAGGCTTTAAGGCATTTCATCCATATTCTATAATTTACTCCAAAAATGATGTGGAAAATGGAATATGAGCAAAAAAAAATATAAAATTACCCTATTTTTAGAATAATTTTTTATTTTTTGTTCATACTTCATTTTTCACTTCATTTTTAGAGTAAATTATGGAATAGGGATGGAGATGGTGTTAGGTTCCTCAATACATAGGTCATGGCCTGCTCTGACATTATATCACGACTTATGTCTCCAATTTAACGTTTTGTACAAACTCTTTTTTGTACTGTATTGATATGTTTTCTTGTAGTGTATGTTCAACGAGAGATTGAGAAGGACCAAATCCGTCGAGAGATCATTGCAGCAGAAACTGCGAGAAGAAAAGAGCTTATAGCTGAGGTTGCTCAGGAGATGGCTATCGAGAGAGAAATGGCCATTAAAAGTATCACAGAGAAGGAGGAAAAGATAGCTATGTGGATGATTCAAAGGAAGCTTCCACATCAGAACCACAACAATAACTTTCCTAAACTGAAGCGTACTTACAGTGATCCTGCCATGTACACATGCCCCAAAACTCTAGTTACATCACCAATGACGCAAATGCCTATGCTACAGCAAATGCTTGAGGCTACAGCAGCTAAGGAAACACCAGTTTTGGAGTCTACCAAGGACAAGTTTATTATATTGGTATTTGTTATTTTTTCATATTTTGATAGGGAATAAGAAAGTTTCTCATATGTTTTTTTTTTCTCTTTGATTCCTGAGTTGCAGGATAGGCCTGATCCTATAGGAGAGGATACTCAAACTCGTCTTGGGAGAGCTAAGCGTAAAGCAGAGGGTGTTGAGGGTGGTTTGAACGAACCAGCTTCTAAAAGGCAAAGGCTGTCTAAGTTTTGGTGCGACCTTTGTAGTGTTGGAGCTTGTAATGAAACCGTCATGAGGAATCATGAGTTAGGTAGAAAACATAAAGCTGCTATTGAAAAGCAGCTAGAGAAGGCTGCTTCAACCTCTCCTGCTTCCCTTACAGCTCCAGAATCAGAAGCTGTTACAGAAGTGGCGAATAAGCAGCATCAGAAAGTGGATAAAGTGGCGGCAAAAAAAACGAGAAAGAAGATAGAAGGTGAGAAGAAAAAGACTGTAATCATTCGGTGCGAAACTTGTGACGTTGTGACGTATTCTGAGAATGTGATGGAGACTCATATGCTTGGGAAAAAACACAAGGCTGTGCTTAAGAAACTTTATTCTGAGCAGTTGCTGGAGACTCACAGGCTTGAGAGAGAGAAAAAAATCGCATCTACAGTCCCTGTGAAATCTTTAGATGCTGATCCTAGCAATGGTTCAGTTCTTGGAAAAGGTCTCTAGGTAGCTGATTTAGCTACCAATATCATTACAGTTCCAGTGATGTAGAAGGTTATATGGAATCAGAGATTTGAATTTCATTTAGCTATGGAAGAAGTGTTTCTTTTTTTTATAAAAAAATGTATTGAATTTGGAATCTTGAAATAGAGAAACGAATTCCATTAGAGAGACTTGATATGTGTGTTAAACGGGAATCATGATCTCCCAATATATTATACTCCAGTTCCCATCGCAGCTGTGTAACACAAAGCATCCACAAGACCAATAAGTTCATGTTATGGGCGAGCAAAATAGATGCCAAGGACTATATTTACACCAGTGCCTACTAATTTATAGATTCAGTCATAATTCAGTCATAATACTCCAGTTTCATGTTTGCATCTGATAAATTCAGTCATAATTTAAAAGTTTCAATTTGAAATTTGGGGATGTTTATCACCAAAAGAACAACTTCAAATTTAACTTTAAAACTTTTATATTTTAGGCTTATTTGTGTAATAGCCATATTTTGAACACAAATTAGGTAAATGACAATGATTTTGACATAATGTAATGTCATACAATTAGATATCAAATTGTCCGGTTTTGTCCTTATACTTAACAAGTTTCCAGTTGCAAGTGAGAGAGTAGATGACGTCGTTCTTTTATGTGGTGCATATTAAATCAACACTATTATATATAACGAAGAAGAGACAACCACATTACTATGTTATTTATCAAAGATATTTTTACTGAATACAATGAAACGAGTGATGTAAAATATGAACTTATATTGAATGAATGATTTATTTCATTTACCAACCATGTAAATTCCTCTATAAAAACAACATAATGAAGAAAGTGAAAGAATATAAGCTTAAATGTTCCATACTATATCATTAAAATAGTATAGAACACCAATTCCATCTCAGTTTCTAACCCTAACCATACTCCCTCACTTTCTAAATACTAAACCCTAAACTCTAATTACTAAACCCAAATCCAAATATAAACCCAAATCCAAATATAAACCTAAACCCACATGTTAAAATCTAAAAAGTACATAATATTATATAATGATCATAGTAACCGTGCTTAAATCTTCCATTCTATATCATTAAAATAGTATAGAACACCAATTCCATCTCAATTTCTAACTATAACCATACCCCCTCACCTTCTAAATACTAAGCCCTAAACTCTAATTACTAAACCCAAATCCAAATATAAACTTAAACCCAAACGTTAAAATCTAAGAAGTACATAATATTATGTAACGATCATAGTAACCGTCAAATGGAATGGACCTTGTTAAATCTCTCTGTAAAAAATAACATAACGAAGAAAGTGAAAGAATATAAGCTTAAATATTTCATTATATATCACCAAAATAGTATAGGACACCAATTTCATCTCAATTTCTAACCCTAACCATACCCCTTCACCTTCTAAATACTTGACCCCTAATTCTAATTACTAAACCAAAATCCAAATATAAACCCAAATCCAAATATAAATCATAAACCCAAATATTAAAATCTAAAAAGTACATAATATTATGTAACGATCAATAGTAACCG
Source organism: Sinapis alba (assembly GCA_012274485.2). Classification (NCBI taxonomy): domain Eukaryota; kingdom Viridiplantae; phylum Streptophyta; class Magnoliopsida; order Brassicales; family Brassicaceae; genus Sinapis; species Sinapis alba. The sequence goes on along the minus strand of MU107764.1, from coordinate 18,136 downwards.
TCAAATAGAATGGAACTTGCTAAAAAAGTATAGTAACAGAATATAATGCATAATAAAATATAAACATACGGATTGTTTTTACATTATATTCTATATGCATAAAATAGAGTAGAACACAATAACAAAAATTGTTCATCTTCTCCGATCAACTTTAGGTAATTCACAGAGACAAAAGAAAAGTATTGTAACGATGAAGCAGTGGTGTGAGACGAAACCCCGATGTGAAGGAAAAGAGGTTCAGGTTGCTCCTTCTCACTGCTTGGATCTGTAACGACGTCTTCTCGCAGTCGATTTCAGAATTGGGGACGATGGTGGCGGTGGAGGATTTCAAAGAGAATAAACTCAGAGAAGGTCGACGACTCGACGTTGGCGACGATGTGGAACGAAACGGTGGGATTGAAGAGATGGAGCAAACCATCGATGATAACCACAATCTACTTTTAGAGGTTAATAATTAATTTTTTTAATTTTTTTGCAGGTTGTGCCGGTTGATGGAAGGGGTATTACAGTATTAATATGTATATGTAACAGCGTATATATGTCTAGTAGGATAAATGGCTAGTACGCGAATTATGCTTTTTTGTGTGGTTATAGGACCCAATTTCCCTATATTTTATATTATAAGTATTCTTTATTCATAAAAGATTAAAAGTTAATAAGATAATTAACATTTTGATATTTAGGAAGGGGTGGGGAGGTTGTATTTGCTAGACTTCAGACATATTCTAAAAACATCTCCAAAAATAATTTCATTTTTGAAATTAGCAAAATTTTCAATTTAAAAATTGGGGATGTTTATCTCCAAAAAGCAACTTAATTTAGCTTTAAAACTTTTATATTTTATACTATAGTCTTCTTTATTCATAAAAGTTAATAAAATAATAAAACTTTTATAAAAAAATACAGCAAACAATTTCAGTCAAAAGAAAAAATACAAAAACAATAAAATATAAACACTATTAATTAATAAGATATTAAAACTCTGGTCATCATCGTAGAGAAAGTGGTGGTAAAGGGATATATGTCAAATTGTCAAGTGTCAACAACTTAAGGTCCATCAATTTACATCTCGGGAACTTCAGCTAGTAAGTTATTTACTTTTCAATAATTTATTTTATAATTATTAATTGTTATATTTATATATTGCATAAAATGACGGTAATTCTATCGACCATTTGACATTGCTGTAAGGGGAACACACCCACAAACAGACGATTCAAATTCAAGATCCGGTTATCAATAAAGTCATCCAGCTGGTCCAATCCTAAACATACAACAGTTTTTCCTAGGCTTCAATGAATGAAGATGAACTGCTTCCAACAATTTGACTCGAAAACAAATGAACAACTTTTTTTTTTCACTGAACGTTCATTTATATACGAAAAGATACAAATGAAAGCTTTCGTCTGTGAAGGTTTTCTCTTGATGTTGGGTTGCAGGTTGGATAACTACATGTTTGGATATGGTTGTACAATGTGTCTACCCGTATACAAATGAACAACTTTATTACTGAAGTACATTATAAACTTTTTCAACAAATTATGAACTATATAGTCAACTAGAGTTTAGTTTATGACTTTTATATCAATACTAACTTTTTTTTATTTTGTTTTTGTCCATTTTAGTAATGGACATGAATTACAATGGCTGGCCACAAGAAGAAGATGACACATTTGGAGATTACATTCAAGTGAGCTTACACCCAAACAAAGAGTAAAGTTAGATGAGCATTCCAAAAAGAACCCAATGTTGACAAGTAGTGATCTAGCATCAAGGATCCGGTTGAACCTTATGTCACATCGGACATCACTTAAAGGAAGAGAGATCACATTTGATGAGGCAATGGTTGCTGATGCAATTAAAGAGGTAATACATGGTTCCAACAAGCCAGCTAAAAGGTACATGTGAAACTCACAGTAAAAACTGCATTGATTTAAAAGAAGTTGTCAAAATATGTAAGCATATATATCTTTTCATTTTAACACTGTGTCTTTTCATTTTAATAATTATATTAGTTTAAAAAATTGTTTAAATGTGCAAGAGTGTATTTTTCATCCTAATAATTACATTTGTTAATTTTTTTTGACAAAATATATATTTTCATAATGAGCGTGTATCTTTTCATCTTAAAAATGCAATAGTTTTTAAGAAGTGGTGTATGTATGTATGCAAGACTAGATGTATGGGTACCATTTGATTTTTTATTTTTAATTTTTTAATTTTAGTGTTGTGAGTATAATTTATCTCTAAATTCCTCCTATTTTTAAAAGGGTGTGAAATGATTTAGAATGTGTGTTTTTATCATAAAAATATATTTTTCAAGTGGTTTTTAATATGTCTAATAATGTCTCCTTTCATAATGAAATGTCTTTTTATCATAAAAATGAAATTATTTTTAAAGGTTTTAAAATGTTTAAGGATATTTTTGTCATCCTATAAATTGTGTATGTTCATTATAATTTTTTTTTGTATTCAAACGGTTGGGAAAATGTTTATAGTTTTGTTTTTATATATGCATAAATATTATCATCTTACAATGTGTCTTATCATCCTAAAATTTTCATATCTAAAATGTGTCTTTTCTTCTTAACAATGTGTTTCTCCACCGTAAAAATTGCATGGATTTTTAAAAAGTTGTCAAAATATCTAAATATGTGTTTTTCATCATAATAATTGCATTGGTTAAAAAAATTCATTTATGCATGAATTTGATATATGTGCTATTTATTTAGAGAATCACTGTTACATGTAAAATGGGAGAAGATTATTAGTGATTTAAATGAATCTTTGCAACCGTTTAAGTAAATCATTGCAATAATTTGGTAGAACAATTATAACTGATTAAATGAAACATTCCAATTGTTGGTGAGTATAGTTTTGTGATCTATCATTAAAATTGTTGGTGATAAACCATTGCAACTATTGGTGGTTATATTCTTTGATAATAAATCACTGCAACTTTTTGTGTTAACCAACCTTTGCAACTTTAGTCTATTGCACAAGGAGTTGTGGGTATTAAAAAATCACAACAAGAAAATCATACCCATCACAAATGGACTAGAAAAGAAAGAGATTCATTGATAAAAAATCATAAAATATCTTTGAATGAACACATATAAACATGAAAAACTCTTTTTCATTTTTTTATCTTAATCTAAACTTAAAAATTTTGTCTAAGAAATCGAACATTCTAGAATATTTATATATGAATACCACCTCGACTTCAAAAATACTATTTAAGAATCTAATAAAAATCCATTAATAATTTCAAAAATGATAAATCCACAATTTATCAATTTAGTTAATTTTATTTGGGTAGTTTCGTATAATAAGTGTTGGTGTTTTATAAAAAATCTTCCATAAATTCAAGGCAATTTTATAAATAAGAAGGGTCATATCAATAAAAGCCAACATATATTTATTACGATATCCAATTCCCTTGATATTTTACTCAAAAAAGTATTTAAGTAAATATATAAAATAGTCATTGTTTTGTTATCAACATAAAACTAGTAATTATTTTAAAACTTTACAAAAGAATAAGTATAATACTGTCACTTTTAATAGGAAATTTTATTTAAATGTCATGGAAAAATAACTGTAATTTATTCAAGAAGTGGTTGGAACTAACTATCGTGTGACATTTTGTAAGAAAAAACCTTAAAAGATGAAGACGCACTTGTATGCAGTATTTTCTGCTAAAAATATAACCGCAACATTAAAATTTATATAAATATATATTTAAATACCTTTAAATATATATTTTAATTATAAATATTGAGTTTGATTATTTATCAGGTATCGAGTGTATTTAATTGTTAATGATTTTTAGTATTATCAATAAAGAGATATAGTTGCATGCAAGATAATATTGTAGCACATAATATTCATCAAAAAAATTGTAAGGTTATTTTCTAAAATATGGCATATTTGTTTTTATAAATTGAGTTTCATGTGCGATATCACACGGATTACATACCTAGTATTAGAATTAACAAATGTTATTGATATATCTTTCATGAAGATGTTTAAGAATAAGTTTCACTCTGTATCTTTAAAGTCTACTTGTTTTATATGTCAATAAATTATCTTGAATTAAAAACATGATTTAGATCTTTCAAAAATAAAAATAAAAAATTGGAGAAACAAGAAAAAATCTACCCTTAATTAATTTTGTATTTACTTTCAAATTAAGAACCTGATTGGTAATATTGAAAGTAATAATTTATTTGCTAATTGGTAATATTCCATTATATTTCTACAAGATCATGTTCTTAATAATACCTTTCTTGCATGTTTCAACCCAAATTTTGTCTGCGTCCTTCTAACTCTATATAAAAGAAAACCCATTTAGTTCTAAACCAATACGGCCAATCTTTTTTCTCATCCGAAGAAAAAAAAATTATTTAAGAGAAGAAGAAGAAAATATGGTATCTTTGAATCCTATGTTACCTCTAGTATTCCTCTTATTGACGACGTTCTACCACCTTGGTGAAGGCCGTGAGCCCCATACATTTCTTGTTGGAGGATCAGATCAAGGATGGAAGATTCCGGAATCATCCGACAAGACTCTCAACCATTGGGCTGAGTCCCAAAGATTTCGAGTAGGAGACAGTCTCGGTACAGATCTCATCTTTCTTTAAATTGTATTCATTATGTAACGAAATGAATCTAGCGTTAATAGCGATTATTAATCATAACTACTACGAGTTGTATAGAAAAAATATGAGTCGATATAAACAAATTAAAATATGATATAAACGACGAATATAAATTCAGGCTTTTATTGACATTATTTTTGCATGTGACAGAGTTTGACTATGATATCAAAAAAGATTCGGTGTTAAATGTGACAAAAGAAAACTACGAAAAGTGCATTACAGAAAAGCCATCGGAAAAATATACAGAGAAACCCACCATTGTGAAACTTAATGTCTCAGGTCCACACTACTTCATCAGTGGAACTCCAGGTAATTGCGATAAAGGTGAAAAAATGATCGTGGTGGTTCAGTCACCTAACCACCCGCCCACGCCCAAGCCCATACCTGCCACTGCTCCACAAACTCCTTCAAAACCTCCAACTTCCCTGGCACCAGCTCCGGCCAACAACACTGCTGTTGGGTTGGTTGCTGGAAGTGGCATCGTCTGGGCCTTTGTTGCTGTCATTGGGCTCAATTGGGCTTAAGCTTTTGTGTTAAACGATGAACTCTTTATTATTCAGCCAATTCTATGTTCTAACTCTACTTTAAAAGTTAAAGTGATTAATATTGTTTATACTCTTAATAAATTAAATTATATATATTTGTCAAAAATAAAATAAATTTTAAATCTATTTAATTCGATAAGTGATTAAAGATAATAATAATAAGAATTATCCAAAGCATTATACATATTTAAAATAAAAAAATAATCTATATATATTTTTTATTATTATCCGAAAAAGTTTTTTTTTAATAAAAATTCAAAAAAAAAACATAACTAAATATTAATCAAATAAAATTATTAATTTTATATAATTAAAAAAGAATATTGAATTATTTCTAATATTTATTTATTAATAATAAATATAGTGTAAAAATATTTCAAAAAATTATAATACCTAAGAATTTTGAAATGAAAACATAAATAATGATTTAGCATTATGATATTTTAATTAGCAATACATGTATTAATAAATAATTATAAAATTTTATATTCACATGTGCGGACAAAACACCTAATAATCATTATTTGAGTTTATGTCATATTTGACATTTGCTAATATTTAGTTTACAAAATTTTCTGTTATTGTCAAAATTTTGTAATGATTGTAATATGTTATACTTCAGTTTTAATAATATAGGTTGTATCAACTATTTTTCTAGAAATGATTAATCATCTTCGTACCTAAATATGCCATATAAATATTTCATAAGTTATTTAATTAAAAATATATGTGATTGATCATGGCTTGGTTATTTATAAAACGCTTTTCCTCCTTCTACAAAACTCTGTCAGCATGGCAATTTTCATTCAAATACTAAAAGCAGAATATTTTATCACCAAACATTTATAGATGGAGTTTATACGTCATGTTTATGAATCTTATAATTAAATTTTGATCTACATTTTAAGAGTATAGATGAATATTAGTTTTTAATAAAATTTAATGTTTTTACTGTTGAGTATATAGTTGTAAATTTAAAAGTTTAAGATATGTTGATCATTTTATTTTTCGTAAAAATGTATTATAAAGTTTAATAATTTTAACATTTATGGTGGAAGATGATAATTAATTTAATTATTTTCACTTTAGAAATTTTATTTAAAACCTTATATTATATTATTTTTTATATTTGAAACTGAAACTGGATTAGTATTTGCAATAATAATTTAATTAATTAACTAAACAATAAAATGATAGTCTCCACCAACAAATTTTATCTTAGAAAGATGATGTTTGCCAACAAGGCATGTGATAGGACTATATTTATGTAGCTTGTTAGAGTTTCCATGGGATAGAGAACACCATTATCATAACATGTGTTTGGATTTCTGAAGAGTACTACTCCACGATCGGTTAGCTTTGCCATCCACAGATGTATATTTAATTATCGATGATTAGATCTATATTTAATTATGTTGATTATTTTGATTGTAATTCGAAAGTTGTGAATTATATACTTAGATAATGATTGAATTGTGCATGAAATTACCTTTTTAAAAAGTATTTTGACTCTATTTCAAACGTTGGGATATATGAAATTCTTTGGTATGATAAGACAATTCAAATCTCACTCTTATTGTTTTAAGATAAGATAGAAAAAAAAAACTTCAGTGTTTATATGTGTTTCTTTAGAGATGGTTGATGATTTTTGAATAATGAAAATTTCTTTCTTTTTTCTCTCTAACAAACTATTAGTTTCTACTATTAGTTTATAATTTGAGAAATTCCCTTAGATAGTCCATTTTAGTTTGTTTGTCACAAAAATAGTTTTTAAAGAAGAAAATGACCAAAATATTTTTTTTATAAGCTAAAAAATTCATTTATATGCATTTATACCCCTAGGGTTAACTAATCTGGACTTTAGGGTTTAGAGTTAAGGGGTGGGTTTGGGGTTAGGGTTTCAAATTTCAAAAAAGAAAAATAAAAAAAATCAAATTTTCAAAAAAAAAAAGAGTCTATTTTGGTCATTTTATTTTTTGAAGACTATTTTTGTGACAAAAACTTAAAAGAGGCTATTTAAGAGAATTGCCCTTATAATTTTTCTATATTCATTTGCCAATACATACACCTCTTTACACTAGAATATGGTTAAAAATCAGATATTTGACCTTGATGAGCAAATGAACCTTCGTTCTTAGATCCTTGTCCCAACCAATTTTATCATGTTTTATTCTTATCCTTTCCTGCTCGGTAATCATAACTTAAGTGACCCGGCTTGTTACAATTCCAACAAATGTTCTTAAGCTTTTTGTTAGATCCATTATAAGTGTTGTTATTAAAAGAACATTTCCTCCTATTTTTATTCTTAAAACTCACACCTTCTTCCATCATATTGATGGAAGTACCAGCCTCTTTATTTTTGGGTTTTTTTCCCTCTTGCACCCTTAGAGATTTTTTATACGCCAAATGGCTGTTAAACTGTACAAGAGACAACTTTCGTATTGCAACATTTGTTTAAAATCTTTTTTTGAAGGTGGTAACTTATCGATGATACTCGATACAAATATGGATTCATCCATCTTTATGTTGTGTTGGGAAAATTGACCTAGTATACGAAGCAATTTATTGTATTGCTCCATAACTGACTTAGAATCAAACATGTAATTATTAAAATTACTAACAAAGAACTTCTTATTAGAAGCATTCTCGGCCATGTACTTTGATTTTAATGCATCTCATAACTCTTTTGCGGATTCGATATTCTAATAAACATCAAATAGAGGATCTGACATATCATTGAGAATATGACCACGACATATATAATTGTCGTGTTTCCATTTAAGTTGCTTCCATGTCTCATCCAAAGACTTTTTTCATCATCTTTCGGTATAGTTGGCATAGACATGTTTAAAACATACACCACTTCCAGCGTTGTGAGGAGAAAATACATTTTCTTTTGCTATCTTCTAAGGTATATTCCCTCAAATTTATCTAACTTTTCAAACTTCAATGTCATCTCTCGCACAAATACAACAACCACAATTCACAAGAAAATATTCTTTAAGATTTTTGGTTATTTGAGTTGTAACCCGAAAAACTGTAAATTATATACTTGAATAATGATTGAATCGCATACGAGGTCACTTTCCTTAAAGAATATTTTGACCATATTCTAAGCATTGGGTTACATGAAATTCTTTTGTAAGATAAGACAATCAAAATCTCATTTTTATTATAGACTAAGATACAAAATAAACAAAAAAAAATAGTACTTATATGTGTTTTTTCAAAGATCTTTGAATAATGAATATTTCTTTCTTTCTCGCTCTTTCGCTCTCTAACAATGATTAATTACCAAGAGTTACAATTATCAATATAGTTATTCATTAAAGATTGCAATCATCAATAGTTGCAAAGTTTTATTATATTGTTGCAATTGTTTATAAGCAATTGCAATAGTTCATATAAAATATTGTACCTGTTCACTTAAATATATAACAAATTAGACAGTAAACGATAGAGACTGATTGAGAAATATTACCGATCAGTAAATTGGTGGAGTCTCTGGAGTAGTAAGATGAACCCATGATTACTAAATGTTTATATCATTTTTGATAAGTATTACAAACGAAACTAAAAGTGTAGCTAAGACTTCCCGACGATACATTTTAAATAAACTGATATGTTCTATAGCAATTTTGACAAAGTATGTAATGATATAGAATCAAGTTGACTGAAGTTAAGGAACAATTAGAATGCAATTGTTGAGGCCGATTTCACTAAACCTTTAAAACAATAAATCATCTAAAGAAATAATGCCCAAAAATGAACTAGACATAGGGCCCAAAAAATGAATTAAGGCCCGTTTTAGAAAATATTTTGATAATCTGAAGAAAAGACCCATTTTATAAATCAATTGATTCGGCCAGAGCTGACTGACATCCCCGGATAAGACAAATGAAGAGAAAACAGCATGGTGGACCNTATTCTTCTCTCTCTCTCTCTCTCTCTCTCTCTCTCTCTCTCTCTCTCTCTCTCTCTCTCTCTCTCTCTCTCTCTCTCTCTCTCTCTCTTTCCGTCAGATTCGACTGTAAGTTTCTCTTCTTCTACACGTTCCTCCAGAGATCTCAGTTCCTGAAACTGTCCGAATGATCTTTGATTGAAGTACCTTTTGTCTAGATTAGGGGATTCATGAGTTGAATCTTAGAGAAGATTATGTTTGATTGTGGCACAAATGGAGTCAAATCTCAAGTAATCAGTGGCCATCGTGAGAAGTTTGTCAGGTATATATATATATATAGCTAACCTCTTTTTGCTTCTTTTCATGAATCTAAGCAGATTCTTGATTTTCTTGACAGGTTAGAGAGTATGGACTCAAGGTACTCGCAGAGTTCTGATAATACGGGTCTAAACAAATGCACATTAAACATACAAGGACCTAAACGTTTTGCTCAAGCAAGCAAAACATCATCTGGATCTTTCAAGAAAGGTTTCAGAAAAGGATCCGAGGGGCTTTGGTCCATAGGAAGATCAATAGGACTCGGTGTTTCTCGTGCTGTCTTTCCAGAAGATCTTAAAGTATCAGAGAAGAAGATATTTGATCCACAAGACAAGTTTCTTTTGCTCTGCAACAAGCTCTTTGTGGCTTCCTGCATTCTCGCTGTATCCGTGGACCCGCTCTTCTTGTATCTTCCGTTTATAAATGATAAAGCGAAATGCATTGGTATAGACAGGAAACTAGCAATTGTAGCAACGACGTTAAGGACGGTTATAGATTCTTTTTACCTCTTTCACATGGCTTTAAGGTTTAGAACAGCGTATGTTGCTCCTTCCTCACGGGTGTTTGGTCGAGGAGAACTTGTGATAGATCCTGCGCAGATAGCTAAGCGGTATCTGCAACAGTACTTCATCATTGATTTGCTTTCTGTGCTTCCTGTTCCACAGGTATAACAACAAAATATGTAACCCCCAAAACATTTCTAAGTCACTTTGTTTATGTTTACTTTTTCTACATCTTTTTCAGATTATAGTTTGGAGATTCCTATACACTTCTAGGGGTGCAAATGTTCTGGCAACAAAGCAAGCACTTCGATATATAGTGTTAGTTCAATACATTCCACGTTTTCTTAGGATGTATCCTTTAAGTTCAGAACTGAAGAGAACAGCAGGTGTATTCGCTGAAACTGCTTGGGCTGGTGCAGCTTACTACTTGCTACTTTACATGCTTGCAAGTCATGTCAGTACCATTTTCTTATCCTTTTGTTTCTTTGAAGCAATATGTTCTCATAAGTGTATGTGTTTGCAGATCGTTGGGGCTTTGTGGTACTTACTTGCCTTAGAACGCAATAACGACTGCTGGATTAAGGCTTGCCAGAGAAAAGACAGCAACTGTACCAGAAACTTCTTGTTTTGCGGTAACCAAAACATGGAAGGTTATGCTGCTTGGGACACTGTGAAAGATTCGCTTCTTCAACAAAAGTGCCCTGTCAATGTCACTGAAGGGGAAGAACCTCCCTTTGATTTTGGAATCTACTCAAGAGCTCTCTCCTCTGGCATTGTCTCATCTAAGAAGTTTGTCTCAAAGTACTTCTTCTGTTTGTGGTGGGGATTACAGAATCTTAGGTAATGAGAAGACAAACAAACCATTCAGCTTTTTAGTTTCTTTTAGTAACCCTGTGTTGTCGAATTGCAGTACACTTGGTCAAGGGCTTGAAACTAGCACATACCCTGGAGAGGTTATATTCTCCATAGCACTTGCTATTGCTGGACTCCTACTCTTTGCCCTTCTCATTGGAAACATGCAGGTAAGAAAAAAAAAACAAGAGCTTGTTCGGTTTTATTATGAAGAAACATGTAATGATGTTGGTGTTTCTGTGACAGACTTATCTTCAATCGCTTACTATCCGGTTAGAAGAAATGCGAGTCAAAAGACGTGACTCAGAACAGTGGATGCACCATCGAATGCTTCCACCAGAACTGCGGGAACGTGTCAGAAGATATGACCAGTACAAGTGGTTAGAGACGCGTGGAGTTGATGAAGAGAACATTGTTTCGAACCTCCCAAAGGATCTTAGAAGAGATATCAAACGTCATCTCTGTCTAGCCTTAGTCCGAAGAGTAAGTTTCCTCTCTCTTATTAACTCACTCAACTGAACCTCTTGTTGAAACTGAATGTCTCTTTCATTTTTGTGGAAGATAGGTTCCATTGTTTGATAATATGGATGAGAGGCTGCTAGATGCAATATGTATGAGGCTCAAGCCATGTCTATACACTGAGAAGTCTTTCTTGGTTCGTGAGGGAGATCCTGTGAACGAGATGCTCTTCATAATCCGTGGTCGGCTCGAGAGTGTAACCACTGATGGTGGGAGAAGCGGATTCTACAACCGTAGTTTACTCAAAGAAGGAGACTTCTGTGGGGACGAGCTTTTGACATGGGCGCTTGATCCCAAATCAGGTTCTAACTTACCGTCCTCAACAAGAACCGTCAAGGCCTTAACAGAAGTAGAAGCTTTCGCTTTGATAGCTGATGAGCTTAAGTTTGTGGCGAGCCAGTTCAGGAGACTACATAGCAGACAAGTGCAACACACTTTCAGATTCTATTCACAGCAATGGAGAACATGGGCTGCTTGCTTTATCCAAGCTGCGTGGAGAAGGTACACAAAGAGGAAAAAACTGGAACAACTTAGAAAAGAAGAGGAAGAAGAAGAAGAGTCTGCTGCAAGACTTATTGCAGGAGGAAGTCCTTATAGCATTAGAGCGACGTTCTTGGCTTCAAAGTTTGCAGCGAATGCACTTCGTAGTGTTCACAAGAACCGGACTAAGAAGTCGAATTTGGCACCACCATCGACTAAAGAACTGGTGAAATTTCAGAAACCTCCAGAACCAGATTTCTCTGCTGATTGCTGAACATCTTTGACCTTATAGAAAGAAAGAAAATACTTAGTTGGGTGTTTATAAGTGCTTGTTAACACCCAAATGTTGTAATATAAAGGATAATATGTTATTTGTCTTTTTCTTTTTTCATAAAAACATCTGAATAATATTCCACTGAAAGTGTTTAAGAAAGGTTTTTTTTTTGTAAAATGTTAAATATTATACCGAATTTTCAAATTTGTGACAGTTTACAAAAAAAAAAATAGTAGCTGAATGCTTAAATCTAAACGTAACAACAAGGAAAGTAACAATGAGCCAAAAAGATCGAAGAAAAAGTGTCAGTTGACACGAGCTACCGAGAGATAGGCGCCCTAAAACTTAGAATTTACGGTTCCTACAGCTTTCAACAACCCAACCCGACACTAAGAGACCCGAAGAATCAAAGCACGGAACCACCAAAAAACAGACAGACACAATCTCCAATGGCATGAGAGAGAGCTTGACGTGACGATGCTATCCTTTGGAAAGCAGATATGGAAATTGCGGTCTCCAAACCTGACTCCCCGCGACCATCTACATCCATTGAACTGAAATTTCATAGAGAGAGCAGACCGTATATATATACTGTATATATACTAAAAATTTTGAGTATTTCGGGTACCCGTCGGGTCGGATCCAAGACCCACGGGTCCTCCCCAACAAGATCCAATAGAGTAAAATATCGGTTCGGATCCTACCCGAACCCAGATTTTTCGGGTTGGTTCCGGATCGGGTCTTCGGATCCGGATAAAATGCCCAGACCTAAGTCAGGCAACTAAACGCTTACTATTTTCACCTCTTTTCAATATTTAAAGTGTAAATTCTTCTAGCGATTTTACCCCAAAAAATACTGAATTTGTTGATGTTATACTTTTCAAAAGTATTAGACAACTAACCTTTTTTTGTGCACAGACAACTAATTTTTAATGTTTTTTTTATCGAGAAGCAATATTGATACTATATGCTAGTCACGCGACAAATCATTTTTTGTTTTATATATAATTCTATTTTAGCAAAACAAAAACAAAAAACGTCTTTAGTCTATTAGGGAGGGAGTTAAACCCTTTTTGGGAAAATTGCTTTTTTAGGCCAAAAAAATAGGTACATTATCTCTATAGGCTAAACAAAACATTAATTGTCCCATTAGATTAATTATTTTCAAAATGACAGTAATACCTTTAAATTTTAATTAAAATTCGAAATTATAATTACTAAATAATTAATAATATACTTCATATATTAATTATTTATGTAACCTAAATAATAATAAAAACAATAATTAATTATAAAATAAAAATTACAATTAGTAAACTAATTAGTAAATAATTATAATATAATTGTATAATCTAAATAATTTAAAAACAAAAAATTAAAAAAATTAAAATTCAATTTTTAAAATTTAAATACAATTAGTAAATAATTATAATATATATAATTAAATTATATAATCTAAATAAGTTTTTTTAAACTAACAATTCCATTATAAAATCAAAATTACAGTTGTAAATAATTATAATATATTATTTAATATATTTTTGAAGTAACTAAAAATATATATATATATATATATATATTGACAAAAATATATATATATATATAAAAAATAACACACAAAAAAAGATGGCGTGAGGAAGGGTTTAGGACATTTTTTGTGAAAATATCGAGTATTTCGGATATAGAAATTAAAATATTCTCAAATATTTAATTCTCATATTTTCGGAACAGATAAACCTTATCTGTAGAATATATATTTTACTATATGTAGAATACAATAAATATGTTAGAACTCAATTTCTATGGGTTTTAGATTTAAAATAATGTGTAGATTCTGATTTCTACATGTTTTAGATTTATAGTAATGTGTAGATTCCGATTTCTACAGATTTTAGAATGACCTGTAAAGCGTGGAATGTGCATTCCAAAAAATTTTAGATTATCATTATTTTCGTAGAACCCATATTCTAAAATAGTAGATTCAATGCAAAATGTAGATTGTAGTTTCTACTAATCAGAATACGAATTCTACTTTTTGTAGAACAAAATTTGAAATTATAATTTTAATATTTTTAGAACTTAAAAATATATGACTAAGTTGATATTGGTATTTTATCAGTAGTTACTATTTTTAGAAATTTTTTTAGTTTGTAAAACTATTTATTTGATTTATTTTCGAAAATATTAAAGGGTATTATAGACAAAAATTATGCAAAATAGAAATTAGCCTAATGGGACAATGTACCTATTTTTTTGGTCTAAAAAACAATTTTCCCAACCTTTTTCACATAAACCCATAAGAAAATCTCAAAAAAAAAGGGAAAATTGTTTTTTCAGGCAAAAAAATATAGGTACATTGTCCATCTAGGCTAAACAAAACACTAATTGTCCTATTAGGTTAATTATTTTTAAAATGGCAGTAATACCCTTAAATTTCAATTAAAATTCAAAATTATAATTACTAAATAATTAATAATATATATATTAATTATTTATGTAACCTAAGTAATAATTAAAACAATAATTAATTAGAAAATCAAAATTACAATTAGTAAACCAATTAGTAAACAATTATAATATAATTATATAATCTAAATACCTTAAAAACAAAAAAAATTAAAATTAAAATTCAATTTTAAAATTTAAATAGAATTAGTAAATAATTATAATATGTATAATTAAATTATATAATCTAAATAAGTTTTTTTAACTAAAAATTTAATTATAAAATCGAAATTACAATTGTAAATGATTATAATATATATTATTTAATGTATTTTTGAAGTAACTAAAAATATATATATTGAAAAATATATATATATATATAAAAAATACACAAAAAGATGGTGTGAGGAAGGGCTTAGGACGTTTTTTTGGTGAAAATATCAAGTATTTCAGATATGAAAATTAAAATATTCTCAAATATTTTGTTTCCATATTTTCGGAACAGATAAACCTTATCTGTAGAATACAATAAATATGTTAGAACTTAATTTCTACGGATTTTAGATTTAAAGTAATGTGTAGATTCCAATTTCTACAGGTTTTAGATTTATAGCAATGTGTAGATTTCAATTTCTACAGATTTTAGAATGACATGTAAAGCGTGGAATGTGCATTCCAAAATTTTTTAGATTATCATTATCTTCGTAGAACCCATATTCTAAAATAGTAGATTCAATGAAAAATGTAGATTGCAATTTTTACTAATCAGAATACGAATTCTACTTTTTGTAGAACAAAATTTGAAATTATAATTTTAACATATTTAGAACTGAATAAAATATCACCAAGTTGATATTGGTATTTCATCAGTAATTACTATTTTTGATTTTTTTTTAGTTTGTAAAACTATTTATTTGATTTATTTTCGAAAATATTAAAGGGCATTATAGACAAAAATGATGTAAATATATAAATTAGTTTAATGGGACAATGTACATATTTTTTTGGCCTAAAAAAACATTTTCCCCAAAAAAAAACTACATTTTTCGTTTTTTTAGTAAAAGGAGAGGTATCTTCCTCTATTTCTTACAGAGAATATAAATGAAGTCTTGTATAGATTTTTAAACAACAAGCCTTCAAGACCCGAGCCCTAGATCTCAGTTCATCTTTTAGATCCAATACCCCCACCTTACACTATATCTTAGATTTTTAGAGTTTTTATAATGTATGTTATTGATAAAAGATTTTGAACTCTTATTTTTACTCTTCTCTTTTAGTTATGTAATTTATTCAGATATTGATTTGTGTTTTTTTTTTAATTATGTCTAAGTGATTCCATTGTTAGATTTAGGGTTATTCAAAAGTTATTAATTAAATTTATTGTTGAACTAAATAGAATTGTTAGGATAATCCATTAGTTCTTCGGAAAAATTGTTCTTAATGTTAATTTTTGATTAATCAACTTGAATATAAATCTTAGGATAATTGATAGATGTGACATAGATGAACTTAGATGAGTTAAATACATATTTACAAAAACATTTGATTTAGAAGTTTAGTGAACTAATCAAACATTTTTAATGCTTATCTAAAATATTTGAATCCGCGAAGAGATTTAGAATTCTATGATTTAGATATAGATAGTCTTTGTAACAAGAGTTAATTGATTATAATTTTGTGTTTTAAATTTAAAAAATGGTTCCTAATTAAATCTCTAACAATTTAGCAATTTAGCTAGTTTGTGATTTTCATTTACCTGCAATTTTTTCTGATTCTAACGCCTCTCAACTTTGAAACTCACAAACAATTTGCTTATAGTTGTCATTTATTACATTAAATTTTCTACTATTTAGTCTAATTCAAAAACAACAATGTATTATGTGATTTTATATTATATGAGATAGGTCTAGGCGTTTTTATCCTAAGTCGAACTACATACCTAAACCCGAACCGAAAAAAAAACTGGATCTAAACCGTTATACAAGAATATCCGAATGAGATTTATGAGCTTAATACTTTGGGGTATGGGTATAACCCGAACCGAATCAAATCTGAATTAGGATCCAAAAATATATGAAATTAGTTAAATATATTAATGTCTTTATATATGTTAAGGTAATTTATATATTTTATAGTATTCTAAAGATTTTTGTAGTTTATTTTATTTTATTTTTTTAATATTTTTCGGTTAGTTTAGATAGTTTAACTTGTTTTTAATTAGTTTGTGAATAATTTATATATTTGTCATTTTTAGGTTTAAAAAATAGGACGATTTCAGATATTGATTACAACCCAATTCGAATCTGAAAAGAACCGAACTGAACCTGATTAATAATTAGTAAAATCGAATAGGATTTATGAATATAATACTGAAAATTCAAATTAACTGAACCGAATCTGACAGGTCCCTCAAACGCTCATGCATAATATGAAGACGTAATACGATGATTTGATTTCTTAAGTACTGTACTACACTTATGAAATTGCAGTGTAAGTATTAATATTTGGCGCTTGACCTTTAGTCTATCTTTAAGATCTTTTTATATTCACTCAACTTAACTTTTTATATTCTGGGTTTTTAATGATTGTTTAAATGATATTGTAAAATGAATATCTTATTTATTTGCTAGCAGACGATTTACAAAATCTAAACGGCGTTGTTGTTTTTGTATTTTTTTTTTATTTTGATAATCGTGAAATCTGATGATCGAGGTCAACCGACTAGTTCCATAAGGTCCACAGCATTCTACATATTCTTACGATTTAACGCTAACCCGGATAACCACACGGGATTTCGAAGCCGAATTTGTATTGGAGCCGAAATTTTCTCAAAACCACTAATCCACCACCGAGTGGTTTTAGTTGCATATTAGAAATGGTCCCATATGCAATAGCATATGTGCAAAATATAAACGTTGTATATATGAATGCTTATTTGTTTGAGAAATTCCCTTAGATAGCCCATTTTAGTTTGTTTGTCACAAAAATAGCTTTTAAGGAAGAAAATGATTAAAATGTTTTTTTTAGAAGCTAAAAAATTCATTTATATATATGCATTTATACCCCTAGGGTTAACTAATTTGGATTTTAGGGTTTAGAGTAAAGGGATGGGTTTGGGGTTAGGGTTTCAAATTTCAAAAAAAAAAATCAAAAAAATCAAAATTTCAAAAAAAAGAGTTTATTTGATCATTTTATTTTTTAGGGCTATTTTTATGACAAAAACTTAAAAAAATGTTATTTAAGAGAATTGCCCTATTTGTTTTGTGTACAAGTACATTGTAAAGTATGATTTCTCACCGTATTGCATGTATCGAAGCCGTATATACAACTGCATTTTATCATATTTTAAAAATACGGTTACAAAGGCGTACGAGTATATAATAAGGAAAAGCTAAAACAGCTTGGGCTTCCGATCTTTAATTGATTATTTAAATTATCAGCCAAATATATTAAATTCTTTAAATAGCCTAGTTGTTAATGAAACCATAAAATTGAGCAAAATGTGATGGGTCGATAGGGAGTCCTTACATTTTCTTAATACGTATACTTTTATTATATTTCACTCATTATAGATGAATCAGTTGCCCCAAAAAAATTAAAGATGAATTATCCTCCACATATTAATAGGTCTTGGTTTT
>MU107761.1:0-40878 GCA_012274485.2 Sinapis alba | reverse complement strand
TAAGATAGATCTCTGAGTTCATAAGAACCAGTAGATTGGCCTGTAAATATGGTTAGTCTTCCATTTACCAGAAGACGTATCCTTCTTATATTCTTTTACCATTCGGTAAAAGGTCAACTGTATAAATGTATGTATATACGTGTATAAAGGATAGTACTCGTTAATTTACCAAGAATTTCTTGAAAACTGGACTCAACCTTTGCACTACAATAACTTTGTTCTGGATCAATTCAAATGGAAGTTTGAGATAAAATAACATTCTCACCATTTCATTTTAGTTGTCATTCTAAAGTAACATTTTTGTTTCAAAATAAGTCTAATTTTAAAATTTTAATACAAAATTTATTAACTTTATATGCTATATGATTCTTTTGCTATATAATTCTTTATATTCTCTAGCCTATTTTCCTATTGGCTAAAATGTGATTAAGTGTATAGATAACAATTTTTTTTTTAGAAAATATATAAATTAATAATTTTCTTAATATGTATCATAAATATAAAATGCCAATTAAAATGAAAGGGGTGGCGAATTCCCTTCATTTTAAAATATTTGACGTTTTAGATAATTTTTGTTTCAAATTAGATGAATTTTTCAATTATATATATATATATATATATATATATATATAATTTATTAGCACATGACCAATAATATTAAAAATAAATTATATTTTTAATTTGTCTGTATAATCCTAAAATACCATCTATTAAAACCGGAGGAAATATTTAGTATATAAGTATGTCCAAATCTAGTTACTACAAAATATTTTGATAAGAAATCCAAAAATAAATTTATTAAAAAATTACCACTTAAATTTAAAATAGACAATATCTTAATAGTAAGGCAGAGATAGAGTTGAATATAAACTTGAAAAGCCTAATGAACTTGTTTTTGTGAACTGTTGATAGAGGTTCAGACCAAAGTTCTATTAAATTGAGAACTAGTTGAATCAAAGCCATTAGGCACACATAGAAATGTTTTGATTAGTGACTGAGTTATAATTGATTCAGTTTGAGTTAGAAAATAACTCAGAAAATGTTATCAGTCATGAATTAATATTAAGTTTTTGAGTTTTATGTTTGAATATTATAATTTTGAGTTATCCTTTTAGTAAATTTGATAAATCAACTACTAACTAAACATCAAGAAAAATATCATGTGTTAAGGTTTGAGTTAACATTTTTTTGGATTTTAACTTATTAACTCACGTTCACTTTGGACTATCATAATTGTATGTTCAGCTATCTAATTATTTAAACATTTTTCTATAGTGTTAGTCACTAATTTTATTTGGTGATTACAATGCTATATACATAAATTATTTATATATATGGGAGCCTTTTTCTTTATTTTGTAGTACAAACTATATATCAAAAAATTACCAGTCAATTATTTTAACAAAATAGTAATTCATATTTAGTGCAAACTCATTACGTAAGTTATATATAAATATATAGAGACTCTATGTTACAATAAATATTGTGTAAATACATTTATTTAGTCATGATTTAATTTAATTTATTTCAATTTTTCTAATCTATTTTGTTAAATTTATAAGAAATGTTATTATTAATGATATCCATAATATTTTCTTAAATAATATGTACTACAATTTATACATCAAAACATTACCAGGCAATTATTTTGAAAACGTAATAATTCATATTCTTACATCAAACACATTACATAAATCTATAATTTTTACCATATAATTTTTACTGTGAATTACATGAGATAACTTTTTTCTAATTCAACTCTAATAGTACATTACATATCATCTATAGAAACCATTAGAGCAAGTCCATTGGTAAGAACCTTTGATGGATTCTTATGAATAAATTAGTAATTAATTAGGTGATTTGATAAGTTAAGAATTTGTGTTAGTGTATTTAATTTTCTCTTCTCCAATGGGAGAGCCTTAAAATATTTTTTTTTTATTTGCAGTTTTCCTAAAGCTGTGAAATTCCTCTGCTGTGCGACGCCGTCAACCCTTCTCCTTCTTTTTTTTTTGATAAACACCATTCTCCTTCCTCTCTTCTCCTTATCATCACGGAAACGAACTCCTCCGGCACCGTCACTACCGCGGTTCCTTCTCACCTCAACCCTCCTCCTCAGCCCTCTTATCACGTGATGCCGATAACCATCGTGGATCCTTCAAAATTCTACGGTGAAGAGTTGCAGTTCCTACGAAGGAAAGAGACAAAACATTGATGATCCAATGATTGAGTGACACGTCACCGTCTCTTAACAATTCTAAAAAACCAGAATAAGAGTCGGTTCTTCTATTTTTTGGGTTTTTTCATTTTTTTTTTCTTTTTTCCTTTAGAACCAATTTAAGAGTCCATTGATGGATGTGGTCTTATATCTAAGTAAAGTGTCATGTATTCCAAGAAGTTCACAATGAATTAATATACACATTTTAGAGCACTTCCAACTGTTAGAAACAACAGAAGTTTATAAAATATGCATATATTAATATTGTAATTTTTTTTTTTCAAACTAGTTAAAATACTTTTTCTTTTTAATAGAAAGACATGTGTCCTTTCAGTATACTAACAATTTTTAAAAACTCGTAAGTTAAGAATTTTTTTTTTCATTATCTCTACTAATTTTATTATTCATTTATTTTTTTCTAAAATGTTTAGAATTTCTGCCAAAACTATCATTGAAGGTGCTCTATAGATATTGGTATACAATATAACTTCTTAGAATAAACCGGGCTCTTTGAGACAATTAACAAGTCTTCTCGGATCTGATTGTAAAATAACATTCTTAAGATTAAACATAGCTGTATTCAAATGATTTTATTCCAGATTACTCCATCCACACATTTGTTTACTGATATTCGAGTATAAACTTGCCGAAATACTCATTCCCGAGAAACACTGATCCCATAATTAGTCAGAGTCTCTGTCGGTTCAGCCTATCATTGCTAAGTACAAAAGTTCTCTTAAATTTAATACACATGTTTAATATTTAGCCCTATTTAATGTTATTAGCGCAAATTTTAAATTGAAAATTTGTAAAAAAAATCTCAAAGAAGTTTAGAGACAGAAATCTAGAGACTCTTTATTTGGAGTAATAATGAAGATATTTAAGGCAATTAGTTTATGACGTTATGTTTATATAGTTTATTTCATTTTAAATTGAAAAGCATTATTTTTATCGAAATGAATTTAGTATATAATATAATGTTTTATCATCAGGATACTTTCCTATTTTTTGGCACCTTTCATCGGACTACTGATTTATTTCAATGTGTATGCCTGCATGAGCATGAGTATACACATGTCTTTAAAAATGCATGTAAAGTGTAACGGACCACAAAAGAAGATCTATACAAATACATCTCATCACTTCCTTTACTATTCTCCGACACACACACAGAGCAATGACGTCCGTTAACGTAAAGCTCCTTTACCATTACGTCATAACCAACCTTTTCAACCTTTGCTTCTTCCCATTAACGGCGATCGTCGCCGGAAAAGCCTCTCGGCTTACCATAGACGATCTTCACCACTTATACTATTCCTATCTCCAACACAACCTCATAACCATAGCTCCACTCTTTGCCTTCACCGTCTTCGGTTCGGTTCTCTATATCGTAACCCGGCCTAAACCGGTTTACCTCGTTGAGTACTCATGCTACCTTCCACCAACGCATTGTAGATCAAGTATCTCCAAGGTCATGGATATATTTTATCAAGTAAGAAAAGCTGATCCCTCTCGGAACGGGACGTGCGATGACTCGTCCTGGCTTGAGTTCTTGAGGAAGATTCAAGAACGTTCAGGTCTAGGCGATGAAACTCACGGACCCGAGGGACTGCTTCAGGTCCCTCCCCTGAAAACTTTTGCGGCGGCCCGTGAAGAGACGGAGCAAGTGATCATCGGTGCACTCGAAAACCTTTTCAAGAACACAAAAGTTAACCCTAAAGAGATAGGTATACTTGTGGTGAACTCAAGCATGTTTAATCCAACTCCTTCACTTTCAGCGATGGTCGTTAATACTTTCAAGCTCCGAAGCAACGTAAGAAGCTTTAACCTTGGTGGCATGGGTTGTAGTGCTGGTGTTATAGCCATTGATCTGGCTAAGGACTTGTTGCATGTCCATAAAAACACTTATGCTCTTGTGGTCAGCACCGAGAACATCACTTATAACATTTACGCTGGTGATAATAAGTCCATGATGGTTTCAAACTGCTTGTTCCGTGTTGGTGGGGCAGCTATTTTGCTCTCCAACAAGCCTAGAGATCGTAGAGGGTCCAAGTACGAGCTAGTTCACACGGTTCGAACCCATACTGGAGCTGACGACAAGTCTTTTAGATGCGTGCAACAAGGAGATGATGAGAGCGGCAAAACCGGAGTGAGTTTATCTAAGGACATAACCGATGTTGCTGGTAGAACGGTTAAGAAAAACATAGCAACTTTGGGTCCGTTGATTCTTCCTTTAAGCGAGAAACTTCTTTTTTTCGTTACCTTCATAGCCAAGAAACTTTTCAAAGACAAAGTCAAACATTACTACGTCCCGGATTTCAAACTTGCTATTGACCATTTTTGTATACATGCCGGAGGCAGAGCAGTGATCGACGTGCTAGAGAAGAACCTAGCCCTAGCACCGATCGATGTGGAGGCATCAAGATCAACGTTACATAGATTTGGGAACACTTCATCTAGCTCAATATGGTATGAATTGGCATACATAGAAGCAAAAGGAAGGATGAAGAAAGGAAATAAAGTTTGGCAGATTGCTTTAGGGTCAGGGTTTAAGTGTAACAGTGCGGTTTGGGTGGCTCTAAGCAATGTCAAGGCTTCGACAAATAGTCCTTGGGAACATTGCATCGACAGATACCCGGTTCAAATTGATTCTGATTCAGCTAAGTCAGAGACTCGTGTCCAAAACGGTCGGTCCTAATAAATGATGTTTGCTCTCTTTCGTTTCCTTTTATTTGTTAACTTAAAAATTTGATGGCTGCGATGTTTCTCTTGTTTGTTATAAATAAAGAATGCAATGGTGTTCTAGTATTTGATTGTTTCACACGTATATATCTTTTATGTACATGAAATTTATGAACGCCTAACACTATGACGTCATATCCTTTAATATTATAAAAATTAAATAATAATATAATAAGAGTAATTTTATGTATACATATTAATATATAAAATATAATTATTAATAAATTAAATTTTTAATATATTTAAAAAATAGTAATCAAAATTTGGATATCCAAACTTAAAAATTAAGATATCTAGATTTAAATTTAGTTTTAACGGATCCGAAATTTTACTATGTGGATATGGATTTGAGCATCTCATATATTTTACTTTTTGGAATTGATCTAGAGCAGATCTTATGTTTGATCTAAATTTCGAATAATAAGTTTTAGCCTAGTTTTACTTAACTGATAGTTAAATAATGAGAACTTAATAATAAGTGTCAGAATTTGTCAAAAAAATAAATAAAAAATAATAATAAGTGTCAGAAAATTGGAGCATTACCCGAGGGGTATAATTCAGCAAAAAAAACTTTCTTAATCTAATCTATTTATGTTCCCACGTTCGTCTATATATTTCTGTCAAGATACAATACACACGTAGTATCTCCAGTTCCTCACACCAGAAACAAGTGTCGACATCTACGTGCAGACATGTTAATTGTTAACTAGTAGAAACATATATGCATGTATTTCGGTATTTATGCGCTTATTTATAAAACGGAATGTGGAACCCATACATTAGGTGTGTCCGTGTGCGGCACTATACTTTGAAAGTGTATGCATGTATAGTACGATGGAGTGATAGACTTCATCTTCATTTTTTGTTCTAGTAACTATATTAGTAATAAACTTCGGGTATAAATGGTGACCAATAAACGACGGAGAATAATATATTTCCTAACGTTTCTAAAAAAATCAACATTCACAAGAAATAAAAAAAATTCTTCTCATTCTTTTTTTTTGTAAAGAAATAAAGAACAAAATTATTACTTGTTAAATTGGAAAAGAAACAATTATTTATTTTCATTCATGTTATTTTATTCCTCTACGTTTCTTTTTTATTCGTTCTTCTTGTTTCCACATAGTCACCGGTCGGACCCTTCATCTTCTATGGACTTAGTCCAAATTTATCACATCAAAAAGCAACAACCATTTCTTTATTAACTACTTTACACCCTCTCCCCTTTCTTTATCTACTGACTCCATATTTGTGCTTAGTAAGAGCAAGTCCAACGATGGGTTCAGGGGGAAGCTCTTAAAGAAAAAAAGAGAAAAATTAAATCAAAAAAGAAATTAATGGACAGAACCGCTGTTTAATTAAGCAGTTTAAGAAGTGTTAAAAACCCCATACGTGGCATCATCATATTGGTTTGAGAGAAAACACGAAAGGGCAAAGCCGTTTCTCTTTCTCATTAGCAAACGATCCGTCTCTCTCTCATCTCAACTCTCTGCGTCGACGATTCTCTCATTTCTAATCGTCCTCGTCGTCGATTTGGTCCGGCTCGTCGTCGTCGTCGATTTGGTGGATGTGGTGTTCGAT
Organism: Sinapis alba; assembly: GCA_012274485.2. Classification (NCBI taxonomy): domain Eukaryota; kingdom Viridiplantae; phylum Streptophyta; class Magnoliopsida; order Brassicales; family Brassicaceae; genus Sinapis; species Sinapis alba. Next base: position 34,337 of record MU107761.1, on the reverse strand, counting down.
TTCGTCGAAACACCTTCGTGCTTCCTCTCTGTTCCTCGTCGAAGCGTCGAAAGCTCCGATGGAGATGAAGATTGTTCGTCGATCTCGGTCCGATCCGTGCATGCAATCACCGTGATGGTTCGTTTTCTTTTATATTTTTCTTTTCGTCTGTGTGTTTGACTGTGTTTTATATGTTATCTTTCTCTGTGTGTTTGACTGTGTTTTTCTCTTCTCTTTGTCTCTCTTATGACTTCGAATTGCTTCGCCATGGAGAGAGGAAGAAGAAGGGAGCTATGTCTCTGCTTCAGTACCAAAAGGAACAGAAGCTTCAGATAATTTAACTCTGTTTGGTAACTATGTTTTTCCTTAACTCTTTTTTGGTAGAGATAAAGCTTCGCTCATGAAGTTAATATAATTTAACAATCTTCTTTATTCTTCTTATATGTTATTGTGTTCAGTGATGATGTACTTAATATCTGTAGGAAAGAGATATATCGGATCAAACTTCAAAAACATATCAAAGCTCATCAAAAGGGATTACAGATCATCAAAGCATCTCTGCTGAAGTTTAGTTGGCAAGAGGTAAATAGAGAAATCTTTTAATTGGTGTTAGACATAGATTAGGTTGGAATTAAATGTAGTTTAGATAAATGTACTTGTTAGTTGGGAGAAGGATTGACATAAATACAGTGTGTTAGACATAAATTTGTTGGTTGAATCGGTTTTAGGTAGATACATTAAGTGTGCTTTAGGTAGATAAATTGATTGCCATTAACACCTACTAATGTCTTTTACCTTTTCCTTTATTAATCGACCAACTCTCCCTTTGTCATCTCATATCTCTTTTTCCTCTGAAAAGGAGTGTTCTTAAAACCCAAAAATACTCCTTAGCAAAATTTTTTTCCTTCTCTTTGCTATGGATCCATTTAGTCACCCTTGTAGCTTTCAAAACCTCTTAAACAGCCAACAACCCAACACCTCATTCGCTAGTGTAGAACGCTCTGCCTCTGATGGGTCTGTATTTGGTTCACAATGGCATGAAGATGGAGATGAAGATGGACACATTGTGTCGGACCGTAAAGAAAGACGCAAATGGTCACCAGTTGAAGATGTTGTGCTCATAAGTGCTTGGCTGAACACATCCAAAGATCCTGTGACAGGAAATGAGCAAAAGGCAATTGCGTTTTGGAAACGCATTGCAGCTTATTTTGGATCAAGTCCTAAGCTTGCTGGTTTGCCAAAGAGAGAGGCAAGTCATTGTAAACAAAGGTGGGGGAAGATTAATGAGGGTGTATGCAAGTTTGTTGGATGTTATAATGCTGCAACCAAACAAAAATCAAGTGGGCAGAGTGAGAATGATGTTTTGATAATGGCGCATGAAATCTTCTTCAATGACTACAAGGTAAAGTTTACACTCGAACATGCATGGTTGGAGCTTCGCCATGATCAAAAATGGTGTGGAGCTTCTTCTACTAAAGATAAGCTAAGCTAAAAAAAAAGAAAGCTAGATGACCAATCATCAACTTCTGTGCCAGCGGATGATGAAGCAATGGCGCGTCCTGTTGGAGTTAAAGCTGCGAAGGGAAAAGGTAGAAGCAAGGCAACGACACAGGAAGATGAAGTGAAGCCGCTTGTGGAGTTTCAGACCATGTGGGAGATTAGGCAGCAAGACTTTGCTCTGAAGGAGAAGCTTAACAAGCAGCAATTGCTTGACAGCCTTATTGCCAAAACATAGCCTCTTACTGAGCTTGAAGTCGCCTTGAAAATTAAACTAATTACTGATATGTTGTGAAATTAGGATGGCTTATCTTTATGCTTAATGTCTCCTTTGTATGTTTTTAATTTCGAGTCTGTTTGTTTGGTTTAGGATGGAGCTTCATGTAGGGTCTGTTTGTATGTGTGTGATCACTCTTTTATCTTAATGGTTAATGCTTAATGGTTTTGCTTATTTCTCGTCTGTTTCATGTTTATTTCTCTCGTGTGCTTCATTTATAACCGTGATCACTCTTAATGCTTTTGTGTATATTGTCTTTCTTTTTGCAGGTGGAACACAAAAGGACAACATGTGACACAAGAAGATAAAGCTTCAGAGTACACACAAGAAGACATCCGATTTTTGTCCTTCCTTTATATGAGTTTGTATAAATTTATGTATCCAAAAACATGTGAGTACACAGGATTCATGTGACACAAGAAAACGTTATGTTTGAAAATATCTATTATAAATTTTCTTTATAAGATGTGACCATGACCATTTGTTCTACTTGTAAATTGTCTTGCTTCACATTTCTTTCTTCACATTTCTTTCTTCATAATTTTCTTTCTTGGTAATTTTCTTTTTACATTTCTTTCTTCAAAATCTTCTTTTTACATTTTCTAAATGGCAAGTTCTTCTTCTAATCATGTTGATGAAATGGATGAAAGATTTGACCAAATTTTTGATCAACAATTCGAAAAAATTTTCTTTCATCACGGTGATCAACAAGAAGCGGCGAAAAAAAAAACGAGCCTACATTGAAAGACAACGTGAACAAGGACACATCCAGTTATGGAACGATTATTTTAGTGAAGATGCAACATATCCTTCTCAAATCTTTCGACGCCGTTTTCGAATGAACAAATCTTTGTTTATCCGTATTGTTGATCGACTCTCCGCTGAAATCCCATTTTTTCAACAAAGAAGAGATGCTACTGGAAGGTTCGGTCACTCTCTGTTACAAAAAGCAACGGCAGCAATTCGTATGATGGCATATGGTTGCCCAGCTGATGCGGTAGACGAATACCTACGACTTGGTGAGTCCACCGCGCTTTCCTGCTTGGAACATTTTGTTGAAGGAGTCATATATGTATTTGGAGATGAGTATCTACGAAGACCAACGCCAGAAGATCTCCAACGACTTCTCGATATTGGAGAGATATGTGGATTTCCCGGGATGATAGGAAGCATTGATTGTATGCATTGGGAGTGGAAGAATTGCCCGACGGCATGGAAAGGTCAATATACACGAGGATCAGGAAAGCCAACAATCGTTTTAGAGGCTGTAGCTTCACAATATCTCTGGATATGGCATGCGTTTTTTGGACCTCAAGGGACATTAAACGATATCAATATTCTTGATCGATCACCAGTTTTTGATGATATATTACAAGGTCGAGCTCCAAAAGTTAATAATATTGTCAACGGACACGAGTACCATTTGGCTTACTATCTTACCGATGGTATTTATCCAAAATGGGCTACTTTTGTCCAATCTATTCCACTTCCACAAGGTCCGAAAGCAGTCTTATTCGCTCAGTACCAAGAAGCTGTACGTAAAGATGTCGAGCGTGCTTTTGGGGTCTTGCAAGCTCGATTTGCCATAGTCAAAAATCCAGCTCTTTTGTGGGATAAAATAAAAATTGGCAAGATAATGCGAGCATGTATCATTCTGCATAATATGATAGTAGGAGACGAACGAGATGGGTACACTCAGTTTGATGTATCAGTATTCGCACAACCAGAATCAACGCGAAGCTCACAAGTGGATTTCACGTATTCTACAGATATGCCTTCAAATCTCGGTAATATGATGAGCATTCGGAATCGAGTTCGTGATAAAGCAATACATCAACAATTGAAAGCTGATTTGGTTGAGAATATTTGGAAGAAATTTGGTACTAATCAGACTTATAACTAATCGGTTTTCTCTCGTTGATAATTTTTATTTGTATTTTTAATATACTTTTATGTCATTTTTATTCAAATTTTAATGTATGCTTTGCTTTTCTTGAAAAAAAAATCCAATAATTTAAATTTTCAAAAAAAAAATTTAAGAACCTCATAGAGGTTCTCCCATTGGAGCACCCAAAAATTAATTATACTAACAAGAGTTCTAAACTTCTCAAATCATACAATTAACTATTAAATTATTCATTAGAGTCCATAATGGGGTTTTACCATTGGACTTGCTCTAAGCTTCATAAAGAAATTGGAATTAAAAAAAAATATATATATATTTTAGACTAGAGAAGATATCATGTCATATCTAAATCACGTCCAATAAGTTAAATAAGAAGTAGGACAAATATAAATATTTGACGGAATTAAAAACAATTGTCATGCTTTGTTTTTAAGAGGTCTTTTTCTTCGAACTGTTTGCTGACCGATTATCGGTGAAAGTGATCATCTAAAGCTAGTTTGTGAATAATTCATGTGATGGGCCTTGTAAGACACATGCATTGAAAGAGCATGTCGATCACGTGGCAAGTCTCTCTTTCACCGTCTCATTATTGGACAATAACAATACAATTCACAAATAGAGCATGGCGACCAGACGATGCATGAGCGACTGAATAACAAAGATTCAGAGAACCTCTTGTCTCAATAGCCTCATGTGAACAGTGCTACGTACACAGTGTAATGTTAACACTCACACTCTTTTGTCACCATCAAAACAAAGCTCAAGGAATTAAAGAGTATATACCTTTTTATTGTGTTATACAACGGCAAAACCACTCCCGTGTGATGTTCATGTGCTTGTTTGATGATAAAAACTTTGAGACCTTCTAGCTGGAAAAGAGTCTTTTTCACACTAAGTTTTTATGGCATCACTTTTGGTAATTTCTCATTTCTCCAACTAGGAATGAATAACTGTTCAGATATCAATGGTAAAGGAGTGGTAGTAGCCTTCGGCTGCTCGGATTCAATCTGTTTTGGAAGATACTATTTACAATGCAAGGTTTCCGTCAAAGAGGTGAAATCACTTTTAAAAAAAAAAAAAAAACTGTTCAGATATCAGTTTGGTTTAACTATTTCAAAATGGTTTATGAGTCTATTATTCATATATATATTCTATCTGGTTCAATATAAGTGTTACTTTGATATTTTTCACACAAATTAAGAAATTGATTGAAATGTATTTAAGTTATTAATTACATCTATTTGACTAATAATATTTAAGATAAAAAAAATATTTATAAAATCAATGCAATTTGAAATTAAGAAAGTGAATATAATTTACATTAAAATTGTAAAGTGATATTTTTGTTATAACAAAAAATGCTAGAATGACACTTATTATGAAAGGGGAATTATTGTTTAGGTTCGGTTTGGAAAATTTTGGGATCGGATATGGTTTCCAATTTCGGGTTTGGATATTATGCCAGCCGGCCGAGCCCTATCTCTCTAAACATCACATCCAAAGCTCAATATCTAGTATCTACTACTACTGCAATCATCTACAACTTCCAGATTTGTACCTGGCCCTACTTATCTAATGCCATGAACTTGGATTACAGTACAAAGCAGATGCTTTTCTTTTTCCTTTTATTATATATATATATCACTTCCTCTTCTACAGTCACATTTACTCTGTTTCTCTATCACTGCAACCAAGAAGAAGAAGATGATGATGAATGGAGCTTCAGAAGCTGAGCTTTTACTCAACTGTACCGACATGTCGGTCTTACAGCGCCAAAGGGATCACCTCAGATACCACCACCGCCCCGGCTTCTTCTCCAACTCTTCCACTATTAACGGCGGCGAGAATGACGGCTTTCTGACGACAGCCGGTTTGGATCTTCAGGAGATTTACGGGGAGACGACGAAGGAGAGTGATGCAAGACTCTCAATGTCGCGGGAAAATATAACAATTTCTGTGACGTTTGTGTCTGAAAATTTCAAGAAAAGGAAGCTTGATAACGTCGTTACAGAGACTAAGGTTTGTTTGTAGCTCTGTTCTCGAGCTAAATAAGTAAATAAAAAAACATAATATCTGGGGTTCAGCATACTTACTTGTTTCTGGGGTTTTAGGTTTGTAATGAGAAGATGATGAATGGAGGAGTAAAGCTACAAGAAGAAGAGAAGTCGAAAATAACAGAGCAAAATGAGAGCAATAAAAGCATCATGAAGATGAAGAACAAAGCCAAAAAAGAAGAACACAATTTCTCTAACGATTCATCAAAAGTGACCAAGGAATCGCAGAAAATAGATTATATCCATGTTCGTGCACGTAGAGGCCAAGCCACTGATAGCCACAGCATTGCAGAACGAGTGAGAGAGAATCTTTAGTTAACTTCCAATTATATTCTTATACCGTTGAGACTTATTGTTTAATTATTACTAAAGGCTAGAAGAGAAAAGATCAGTGAGAGAATGAAGTATCTTCAAGCTTTAGTTCCTGGATGTGACAAGATCACAAGCAAAGCAGGGATGCTTGATGAGATCATTAACTATGTTCTGCCTCTGAAGAGACAAGTCGAGGTCTAAAAATTCATTTCCAACAAATTATAAAGTATATCTTTTAATTTTTTAAGACTATGTTTTCATTAGCTTCTTTTGTTTGTACTCTAATATCTGTTATTGCTTGAAACAGTTCTTATTGATGAAACTAGCAGCTGTGAGTCCAAGGTTGGATCTCCATATTGATGACATTTTTGCAGAAGAGGTTAGTCTCTCTCTCTTTTAGATATGAAAAACTTAAATTTAGAGATTAATTAGATGAACTAATATACACCTTGTGAATTGAAACTAGGTTGTCTCAGCTCCAGTAAACAACTTACCAAACACTGTAACGCCGCTATCTCATGAGATGGTTAGTTCCGGTTATCTTCATTTGAATCCAATGCAGCAAGTGGTTACCAGTTCTGATCCACCGCTGCCATGTTTCAACGTAGGTTATGGTTTTATTTTCTCTTCCATTCTGAGCAATCTTGTAAATTTTTGGTTTGCTAATAATCTTTTTTTTTTGGGTCACATGTTTGATCATATTACAGAATGGTCAAGCTCTTTGGACGTGGGAACCTGATGTGCAGAATCTACATAGCAGTCTAGGAGTTTAATTTTTACTTTCTCTTTCATGTTTTAATTCTTGTTAATATTTATAATGAGTAGATACTGCGTAAGAGCTCCCTGCTGGAGCTGCTCTAAGAGTTGCTATTTACTAATTAATGTCCCTAAATTGATTCAAAATTTCCACCCATTATTGTAGTATCAGAGACTGCATATGGTATTGTGTGTGGGTAGATGCAGAGCAGCGAATAATGAGAATGAAACATTCATCTAAGCCCTAAAAATTTAATTGGCTAATATGTATACATTATTCAGTTTCCAGTATAATTGAAAAAGTATATGTGCTTGAGACACTTTCTTAAGCTATGGAATGCATGCTACAATTTATGGCGTACGGATGTAGTTATTCAAGATCCAAGAGCATGACAAAGTTTTTCAACTGAATTAAAGAAGCTGTCAAAATTGAAGAGTACATTTGCTGATTTTTCTATTGTATTTTACCCTCGTTTTAGAAATGTTGATTCAGATTCTTTAACTAAGATAGCTATATTATTTCATATGGATTTGTATAATATTGATTATTTTATGAGATTTTTTCTAAAATAATTCAAAAATTGAAGTTAAATACAAAACTAATCTTTTTTTTTTTGTCAACACTATTTAGCCATGATTTTTTCATACAGCCTTAGGTTTTCAAATATTTACAAAATTACTATTATAGTTTAATCTTTTTTATTTTCAAAAATTATAAAGCCAAAGACACCCTACACATTTCTCTTTATTTACAACAATACCACTATCATTATTTTTCCAACTACCATGAACAACCATTTTGAGCTCTTAAAGCTCAAGAGTTCAACTTTTATCTATTTTTTCCTTATTCTACACCAACAAATCTTCATTTCCTCTTTATTTTCATTTAAAAACCTCTCATAACTTGCATTTTCACAAATACAAGTTTCATATTTTCGTGATTTTCACAAATAATAGTCAAAACAGTTTTTTTACTCATATTCGAAGTTTAGGCGATGGAAAAGGTTGGAAACAAGCTTACTCATATTCTTCACATATGTATCGCAATAGTATAATTCTATGTATGTCTACGCTTATACGTCGATGTACTATGCAATCTTCTTGTCAACGCCCAAGTTAGTTTTGCAATTGACCAAAAAATATTTTTTTTTTGTAAAGTGAACTTCTATTAAAATCTATGCCTTTACCTTTGAAAAATAGTAGACGTAGTAAAAAGTCTACATAAAAGAGGTTAGTTTTACAATTGACTAAACTTTTGATTTTTCATAGTATACTTCATCAAAAGACTGCATCAAATAGAATTTGCTAGAAATCTGCAAAATGTCAGTTTTCCTTTTGACCAAAACTTTGGCTTTTGAATATGTTAGTTTTGTATACGACTAAAATATTAAAAATTGATCAAAATTAATTAAAGTATGGACTTCATATCAAGTATACTAATCTTAGAAAAAAATATTAACTGAAAATAAAGTCTATTATTTTATTTTGGTTAAACACAAAACTAACTCGTCGGATTCGAGAGTAGACTTTATATAAAGTCTACATATTCGTAAACGTCTATTTAAATCTATTCGTAGAAAGTTAAACTTGGTCAATTACAAAACTAACCTCTTTCAAAAGAATATAAAATATTGACTGAAAAAGAAATATACTTTTGAAGCTCAAATAATAGGTTAATTCAGGTCAATTGCAAAACTAACTTTTTAAAAAGTGTCGACTGAAAAGGAAATCTACTCGTATAAAATCACAACTTTTTTAAATACAAAAAATAACTTGCAGATTTTGTAATTGCAAAAACTAACATTGTCAGGCTGTTTTTCTGAAACGTGTTAATTTGTGTATAATATGAAAATGCCAACTCGATACTTTATCAAGTTTTGTAATAACAGCACATCTATATTAAAAAATAAAGGTCCAACTAAGTACTTAAAAAAAATTAGCTTGGTTCCGAGTTGGGTTTTTTCGGATCTAGATCGCTTTGGATAGATAATTTTTATACATGTTAAAGAACCGCAATATTTGGATATGAATGGTTTCTGTTCGATTTTCGGATCATATGAGTTATTTTGGGTCTTTTATGTTTTTGCATTGGTTCTTTGTAATTTTTAGATCTTTTGGATATTTTAGATCATTTTCTTTGTAATTTTAAGATCAGTTTCTTTGTAGTTTTTGAGTCTTTTGAATATTTTCATGTTTTAGATCAGTTATTATGTAATTTTTAGATCTACTTTATAATTTTTTGGGTATAATTCAAGTTAATTTTACCTTATATTAGAATTTGCATCTAAAATTTACCATATACATGAATTAGATATTAGGCTAAGGTTGTTAAATTTTAAATCTATTTTTACCTGATCACATCTAAAATTCAGTTCAGATCAAGTCTGTGATCTTTTATCAAATGGTTAACAAAAAATATTGCGCTTTAAGAATGAATCAAAATCTAGTTACTATATATATATTAATTGGATCCAAACTGTTTATATGAATGAACATGGATAAACTATTACAATACTAATTTTGAAATGGTATATTAATTTTCAACGAATACCAGATATTTTATATTGTTTATACTTATCATTTATCATTAGATCGAATTTTTGGCTTGTTGTACAATGAGACCATCTTCTTCCAAACATATTGTAAATGATATATTTGAACAAAAAACAATTACGCGTCTCGGCACCGTCACCATTATTTATATTATATTATATATTTGCCACTATTTATTTTAATAATAAGAGGCTTTGTCAGCGTTAACTAATATTTTTTTCTCAAAAAACTTTGTTTGGTCTATTGGTTTACTTATTTTTTCTCAAAAAACTTTGTTTGGTCTATTGTTTCAAGTAAACCAAATTCACTGTGTGTATTTAATTCGATAGATAATCTTACAAGTTTACAATAGGCCACTACAAAAAAGATAATAATAATACAATATCATGAGATACGTTGGTTGACATCAAAATCTTTTTTAACATTGAGAAAATGTTGGAGTAGTGGGCTGCACTTCGCCTATTACAAAGACACGCTTTCTCTTATCTATCATATTCAACTTATTTACTTACTTTTTCTCTTCATGTTTAGTTTATTTACTTATAAATGATTGGTTGCTCATATTTTACAACTCAATAATTTTTTCTTAAAGGATTTATATATTTTATTTAAAGAATATAAATATAAATTCAAAAAAGCATAGGACCATGTCAATATATAAGTTGATAGAATCAGAGCGAAAAGAGTTGTCTCCATGTTGTGAACTAGTTTCCAATGAGCCTCTCCATTATCTTCAACCTCCCTTACCCCTCCTCAAACACTCTTCTCCAATAAGGTAAACTAATCTCTCTCAGTTCATGTCTTTAGCTTTCTCATCTTTTGGATCTTAAAACACATTTTGGTTTATAACTCATCTTGATTCTTTAAATTCATTTCATTATTTTCTCAGACAGTTTGATCTAAACTTCCTTTTAAATGAATTTGACAATATTTTCTTGGTAGGTAATCAATTGCCGTGTGCAACAGAGTGCTTTAAAAGTCATTTATCCATGGCTGAGACCAAACCTGGTTAGTCATAATTTCATATTTTTTATAATTCATGTAATTCTTTCTAAAGACTAATGGAAAAAATGAAAAATGTTGTAACATCAGAAATAGAGTTGACAGAGGAGGAGAGGAAGATAGTAAAGATGTGTTCACTGAAGAAGAAAGCCATAAGCGCATCGAACAGATTCAAGAACTCATTCAAGAAGAAGGGTCGAAGAAGCACAAGCAGAGTCATGTCCGTACCGATTGAGGACGACATCGATGCAGAAGATCTTCAAGCGATTGATGCTTTTCGTCAAGCTCTTGTCCTTGACGAGCTCTTGCCTTCCAAACTCGATGATCTCCATATGATGCTTCGGTATAAACTTTTTACTTCTTCTTATTACCATTTAATCTCTCTTAATTTCTAACCAATTACGTGACAAAATCATAAAGACTATTACTCCATCCGTTTTGATTTAGTTGTCGTTGTAAGGAAAAAAATTTGTTTTAAAATAATTGTCGTTTTATAGTTTCAATGCAAAATTTATTAATAAGATTTTTTATTTTATTTTTCTATTGGTTGAAATATAGTTATATGTATAGCTAATTGTATTTTTATTTTGGAAATATACAAAATTATATATTTTCTTAATATGTGTGCATAAACCTAAATTGAAAAAGTATTGCATTCTAGACCTGATTTTTAGGTGATAGCATTAAGTTCACCTCGATGGTTGTATCAACACGATGAGAGTTGGTCCAAAATGCCTCTAGTTACGACTTTAAATGTCTTTACAAATCAACCAAAATAAAATCTTTGATGCATTACAAACAAGATTCTAAATCAGAAAGCAAAATGAAAAAAAAAAAGAGTTAGTGAATCTTCTATTAAAAATTGATATAGCGGTTCACGATCTGTCATATTTGATCTTTTGTCATAATTTCAGAAACATGAAATTTCATCCAGAATACTAAAATTTTCATGTTGAACATAAACAGATTCCTTAGGGCAAGAAAGTTTGACATTGAAAAAGCTAAACAAATGTGGGCTGACATGATTCAATGGAGGACAGATTTTGGCGCTGACACAATCATTGAGGTGAATCTCTTTGCTAAAATCTAGGAGCATTTTGGACCAACTCTCATCTCATGTTGCTTAACAAACAAATTTTATAATGTATGTTTCAAATTATAATATAGGATTTTGAGTTCGAAGAGATCAATGATGTCATGAAGCATTACCCTCAAGGCTATCATGGAGTAGACAAAGAAGGCAGGCCGGTTTACATTGAGAGGTTAGGTCAAATTGATGCTAACAAGCTGCTTCAAGTGACAACCATGGACCGTTACGTGAAATATCATGTTAAAGAGTTCGAGAAGACTTTCAAGATCAAGTTCCCTGCTTGTTCTGTCGCTGCCAATAAGCACATTGATCAGAGCACAACAATCCTTGACGTCCAAGGCGTGGTATGTACACAACAAATCTATTCTTCATGTCTTTGAATACAAAAGGGTGAGTTTCTTGGTTGTCTAAATTTACATGTGCATTGTTTCGAGTGATTAGGGTCTTAAGAACTTCAGCAAGTCCGCGAGAGAGCTTCTTCAAAGGCTTTGCAAGATTGACAATGAAAATTATCCTGAGGTATATAGATTGTGACTGTTTCATACGCTAATTTATACGTTTGTGAACAAAAATACAAAATGGCTTTCACAATTTAAAGGAAAATTCTCTTAGATAGTTCTTTTTAATTTGTTTTTCACAAAAATAGATTTTAAAAAAGAAAACAACCAAAATATGTTTTATTAGAAGCTAAAAAATGCGTTTATATGCATTTATACCCTTATGATTAACTAATCTAGACTTAGAGTTTAGAGTTAAAAGGTGGGTTTGGGGATGGAGTTTCAAATTTAAAAAAAAAAAAAATTCAAAATTTCAACAAAAAAAAACTATTGTGGTCATTTTATTTTTCGAGTGTTATTTTTGTGACAAAAACTTTAAAAATGCTATTTGAGAGAATTGCCACAATTTAAAATCTAAAATATTTTACTAATAAATATTTTTTTCTTTAAATGGTAAAAATCCTATTTTTTATATTACATACTAAATGTAAAAATAAAAACAAAGGTAAACAAATCAAGGTTTTAAAATGTTGAGTTCCGGATTTCTTTGTAGACGTTGAACCGGATGTTCATCATCAATGCCGGTTCCGGGTTTCGGCTCTTGTGGAGCACAGTTAAGTCGTTTCTTGATCCCAAGACTACTGCAAAGATTCATGTTCTTGGGAACAAATATCATAGCAAACTGCTTGAAGTCATTGATGCTAGGTATGATCACACGTCTTGAATCACTACAAATAAGTTCTGATTAGCTATCGAATCTTTAATATTCATTAGATTTTTGTATTTATAAACAGTGAGTTGCCAGAGTTCTTTGGAGGCGCTTGCACTTGCGAGGACAAAGGAGGTTGCATGCGCTCTGACAAAGGTCCATGGAATGATCCTGAAGTTCTCAAGGTAATTAACAATTTACATACAGTCCGTAGTTAGACACTAAATAAATTCATTTAATTTAAACTATATTCTTGAACCTGACATTGTCGTGAAGAAACACTAATAGCATCTCCAACCTCACTCTATAATTTACTCTAAAATAGAGTAGAAAATAAAGTAGTGAATAAACAAAAAAGTGAATGAACCAAAGAGTTTAGAGAACAAAACTAGATTGAGCCAAATACTTGTTTTAGAGTTTGTATATTAATTGTACTAATGAATAATTTACAACATATAAGACCCGTATTTATACAGCCTAAAAACCTGATATTCGTTTTAACTTTATGAAAATTTTGTTATCTACTTAAACCGGTTTTCCTAATCTCAAAAGATAATTCAATGAATGTATCATTTTACTGATTCATCTCTTCTAGAATAAACAGTATTTACAAAAACATATTTTAAAATGGAAGCAGATGGCTATAAACCGGGAAGCAAAATGCTCACCAATTTCAGAAGATGAACACAAGCATATTGACCAAGGAAGAACCACTTCAGTTCCGGAAGTAAGTTACAAAACAATAAATTGTAAATCAGCTAACTAATACTCTAAGAAAGGTTATACTGAGACTCTCCATTAACGCCACAGAGTCTTGAGAGAAACAATAAGAAAAGGGATGAAGACAATGCACATGAGAAGCAAATTGCAACCATTGACAAGTCTATGGATATAGCATGGCCTGCAAAAACTAAGAAATCCCAAAGTTTTAATGCCTCTAAAGGTATATATATCCTCTCATATCTAGCTTAATTTGAAAGAAAAAAAAAGTTTCTTCTGCATGCACTAATTAAAGTTTATTTAGGGCTGGAGTCTTATGTGAGGAAGGGGGCACCAAAGAAAAGAGATGGGTTACTTGTGGGAGGGGTCATGGCCTTTGTGATGGGAATCGTTGCAATGGTTAGGCTATCTAAAGACGTTCCACGCAAACTCACTGAGGCTGCTTTATATGGAAACTCAGTTTGTTATNTGACCGTGTTCAAGTGCTTGAGCAAGAATTGACTGAGACCAAAAAGGTAAGACAAAATCTTAACTAATAATAGTTTCCCTAATAATAACCAAATATGTTTTTATAACCTATTAATCAGTGGTTTAACTTGAGTTCTTTTTCGGTTTAGGCTTTGGAGGAAGCCCTTGTGAGCCAGAAGGAGATTTTGGCATACATTGAGAAAAAGAAGAAGAAGAAGAAGCTGGTAAGGATAAAAAAAAATCATAAACATCTATAATAAACTTTCCACATTGTTGTTTATGTTCTTAACTTTAGTGTTACATTTTCCCAGTTTTTCGGCTTTTAAATGTGCAAAAGGAAAGAAGATGAGATCAGAGAGAGCTTGTTTGTGTTTTTTTTTTCAACTGAAGAATAGATTCATCTTAAAAGCATCTGACTTGTACATTACTTGAAGTGAAAACTATTTGTGCTTTTTGCCTGTCACATTGTTTGTGTGTGTGTGTGTTTTTCAGTTTCCCTATAAAGTATTTGTTATTTTATTACATGACAATCTACGTTTGATTGTATTTGTATTATATTAACCGTTTGTATTAACATAATAGTCCTAGAATTATATTATTGTGAATTGGAATGATGGAGCTTTGGATTATTACCTGATTTTTTTGAACGAATGTAAATGATTTCAAATCAAAACGTTTGTGCAATGAATGAGACTTTGTTTTGGAAGACTATCAAGTAAGGCCTAACCTTCTTAATATCTGTATATATATATCTGAAAACGTTGAAATTTATCTTGAAGCAAACCACATGGCCATGGCATCCGCATAACGGTTAGTTCCCATGGCTTGAATTTATGTGATTTTGTTTCTGACATGTTTGTCAATGTCCTTGCTTAGCCCTGATGATGGCCGATGATGCTCACATGCCTTTACCTGATTAGTTACAAAAGAAAATGATGTAGGATTTGCTGTTTGGTCACGTGATTTCAAAAGATAGAACACAATTTTGATTTTTGTTTTCCTTTCTTTTTTTGCATTTGGCTTTATTACTTCCATTGGTCCTCTCTCTTTCATTGTCATTATTTTGGTAGAGTCCCCACTCAAAGATTGTATGTACCTCCCATGATAATTACGGATCATATTTTCTTCCAACAACATACTTTTTCTTACATCAAAGAAAGCAGCATGACCGTCGATATATTTATGAAATTAGATATCTAAAAACTAATTTTGTAGCCAAGCGAATTTGTTTCTAGTGAAAACATTAAAAGGAAATAGAAAGACTACACGTGTAGATTAGAATTAGATTAGCTCGGTAGCTATCTCCAGGCTTTATACGTGAATTATTGGAGATTTTGGTTGTTGAAGATAGTGAATTCACAAAGGAGTTAAAACACACACACACACACATACAAAAGATCACATGAATGCTTCAGACCATTTGTTACTTTCAAAGGCCAAAAGATCTGTTACTATGGTCAAAACAGCCACTGTGAAAATGATAATTGTACTTCTGGGACTAAAATATTCAATCAAGTGAACCGTGAACGTGTAATAAATGGACACACATGTACTTCCTCAGATTCCTTTTAGGTTTTCTGACTGACGATTGTCAAAACTGGAGTGACATCATTACCAATGATAAAAGTTTCAATTTTTAGATACCTCAATTTCAAACTGGATTTTAAATGATAAAATCGATCAATTAAGTTTATTTCGGGTAAATACTTCTAAACTAAAATTTTAATATAAGAACTCTTGAAGTAACTTTATTTAACGGATTAAACCATCTATTTACGGTACCAATAAATTTTGAGTTTAGAGATTTTTGCTTTAAGCAAACTTAATTGACGATTTTAACATTGAAAATATATAAAATACAAGAACATTTACGTAAAATTCTATTAGTTTCAATTTATAAAATGAACACTTCAAACAAGTTATAGAATCTATTTCATTTAAATCCATACTACATACAATACAATTTGATATTGTTTTCTAAATTTCATGTTTTTATCTGTACCGTACCCGATCTTCTATACATAAATATATGAATGATGCTTAAACTTATGCTCCCGGAAATCTAAGACAAATGATTTTTTAAAACAAAATGTCATATAGTGAAAGACAAAAAAAATGTAAGCTACCACCAGTACATAAGCCATCCAATATGCCACCACAAAGACTATAAAAAATAGAAGACAACGATTGTGTAGTGGATGATGCGGCTAACTTATGAAGTATCTACGCATTTGAAGATATATGTTAACAATTATGCTTCATGGGATGCTTTATCAGGTTGACTAAGTTGGCTGCATCATCCATCATACAATCTATTCGTATCCACCCGGTTAACAAATATCCTAAAGTGCGTAGATGAAGTACAACTCCGAGATTAGAAGTTTTGGCTGAAAATAGTCTTTGATAGAAAAGATGTGGATTATTATTATTTTATGTTGTTTAAGAACTTGTTTTAAAGTGTTTTTATGAAACTTGATTCTTAAAACACAGCGGCGTTCAAAAAGAAATTCTTAAAACAAAGTAAAGAAGCAAAATGGTTCACAATATTTGAACAACCATAATATAGTATTTTTTGTGTTTTTGTCCTGCATTATGACATTTCATTTTAAGAATTCATTTGTCTTAGTTTTTCGGGAGCGTAGTTTTAACCATCATTCATGAATTTATACATAAATGACCGAGTTATGTTTGGATCCTAAAAACATGTAATTTCAAAAACAATACTAAATTGTACATTAAGTAAGTGTAAATTTTTAAGCAAATCTAGCATATCTATTTGCATAATTTGTTTGAAATGCTAATTTTATAAATTTAAGTTAATATAATTTACATAAATTTTCTTATATTTTTAATGTCAAAACTTTTTTATTAGGTTTGGTTAGAGTAAAAATCTTTAAACTAAAGACTTACTAGTAATATCAGTTTATTTTATCAGTAATGTAAACAGAATATAATCCACTAAATAAAATTATTTGTAAGGCTTTTACATTAAAAATTAGGATAATAACTTTTATCTAAAACAAATTTAGTTGAGAAGTTTTAGCATTAAGACCATGATTAACCCTGGATTTTTAGTGAGATTTTTAACGTAATTTAAGAACCAGTTCTTAACTTTAACCAAAAAAAATTTAAAAATATTTAAGAACTGAATCTTAACTTTTTCTTTGTTAAAATTAAAAAACAGTTTTTAAATTACGTTAAAAATCTCACCTAAGAACTCATGGTTAATTATGGTTTAACAATGATTTCAAAATCTAATCAAAGTTTTTAAGTATTAGGTTCCCGTGACTCGATTTATGGTGTGTAGATAAATATTTTGATTTATTTATTACTATGTTGCTGTTTTAGACTAAAAAGCATGTTGAGTGAATCTATTTTGGTGAAATTCATGCATCATTTTTGGGAAGTGGGCTGGGTCAGTGGATCTCTTCCACAGTTCCCCAAGATATTTTCTAAAGTAAAGTGATGGTAATGATTTGATCGTAAATCGATCTTTTCTTTTGTTGGACAACTTTACAAACCTACTCACTAATTTTGTGAGGTGGTTTATCATTTATGATTATTATTTTTAATACTGCATAAGAAATTAAATATTTTTATATAAAAGTTTCATTTTTTTAAGAATAGTTGAATCTCAAGGAATATATTCTTCGTATTAATCTAAATACACCAACATCATGTTTTAGACTAAATTAAAAATGATTATCATTCTTTTTTCTTTGGTAGAAACTACTAAGATTAGATATTTTTTATATTGTTTTATTGATAATAACATAGTCAAAAAGATTACCATTTCATAGGATTCTATATTATTTTTCAAAATAATCATAATTTACAGCAAAACCTCCATCACCATTAAATAAAAAACCATTAGCGATTGAAGCTGATAAGACATGTCACCATTATCCACAACAAATCTGTCAAATACCTTTTAAATTGAACCAAAATTTTTATTTTTTAAATATTGAAAAATATACAAAAAACAATAAAAACTTTATCATATTTAAAATAAATTGACAACCAAATAAACTAAATGATAAAAAGTAAAGCAAAAGAAAGAACGAGAAGCAAAACTAATTTTTTTTTTTTTTTTTTGAACACAAAACTAATCAAACAAACTTATGTTGGAGTTATAGAAACTTTCGGCCATCGGGTTGAAACTATTTAAAAAAACTTTTTTCTCTTTTGATGGTTAGAGTTTTTGTTTTGATGCTAAATATATCATTTATGATTAAGACGGTGGAAATATTGTAATTGTCATATACCCACTAAATATTTATGATTAAGACGGTGGAAATATTTAATTTTCATATACTAAATTACTACTGTACAAGTTCTAATTTTGATCCTAATGTTATTCTCCAACACAAAGTAGTTGATTTCACGTTATAAAATATCTGGAACATGCAATCCTTCAAAACACTAAGCATCTGAATAATTATTATAATATGTATATTTTTCTTAAAACTGGAGGATAAAAAATAAGAAAATAAACAGCTGTGTTGAGCCTGGAGACTTCTCTTCCCAACCTCACATGTCCCCCTCAATTTTTCTCCTTCTGTTGCCTACTTACACATGTTCTTCTCATTTTACTATATGCATAGATTCCTTTGTTGTTTCTAATATCTTTTAAAATCTTTTATTTCAGGCTTTTCATTTGTTTATTTTATATTTTTGCTATTTTATTCAGTGTTGGTGGTGGTGTTTGATTTTTTAAATTAACGGTTCACAGATTTTCCAAACAGATTCTGTCTTCAACTGGCTTTAAAAAATAGTACACACTACGAATATTATCAATTTTCCTTTCTTTTTGTCGTTACATAAATATGTGATTTACTAAAGAAAGTTTAACAAATAACTAAGTTATACTTTTACAGAAAAAGGTTATGCGTTTACATCAACTAAGATTACACTTTAACTGATACAAAAAAAGAAAAGAGAAAAAAGGTATTCATCTGCATTCTTCTTTGAAAAAGATTCTGCACTCTGTTTTAATTTTCTTTCCTTCTAAGAAATCATACTGTTAGAAAAAGTTTTAGACAAGTTTAACTTCTTCTTTTTGACATCAATTAGGCAAGTTTAACTATGTATTTTAGTTTTGTGTGAACTTTGCTGTCTTTAATGTAACTACATCTTTATAAATTCTGAAAGGTCAATATGTTTAATTTGATTTTCCAAAAACTTCAAAATAATAAAATATATGTTTAGAGCAGGGGAGGGGGGAGGTGTACCCATCTTATATATGGAGAATTAATTAGGCTGATTCGATTTAGTCCGGTTCAAAAATCATAAACCCTGTAAATATTTGAATCTAGTCTAATCTGAAAATATTTAAAGTCTATATTTCTAAAGTCCGGTCCTAATAGATTATGAAATTTTTCGAGCTTTCTGTTTTTCTTTAAAAAATAATTTATTATAATGTTATATTTATCACTTTATTTTTTAAAACTATCTAAGTTTCATAAGAAAATCAGTTTCAGGTTTTTTGTCTTCAAATATAAAACCATATAATTTTTTTATTTTTTAACAAGAATGTTTTTCATATGTTATAAAATTATATTATAAGCAAGTCAAATTCAATAAAATTTTCAATAATTCAATTTAAATTTAAATTAATTATATAAGAAAAGAAAAATTATGATAAAAAATAATATACATTTATTGAATTAGAATGTGACTCTTATAATGATCAAACAATAAAATACATTCACAAATTTTTATTTTCTTTGTTAGAGTTTGAATCAAGGATACACAATATGTAATATCAAAAATAATTATGATCGCAAGAATGATATTATCTAAACTAAAATATAAAGTTTTGGGTTCTTTGGATCGGTCATATATTTTAAACAGATTTAAGCTCAAAATATTTAAATTCTAAATAGACCTAACTAAACAAATTCTAATTTTCTGCGCTTATATAATTAAACGCAAACCTAATAGTTAATAGAACTGTACAGGTTTAGGCTCCAAGTTTTGGCATATGTCTACTTATATGTAAGAAATATATCATACTAAAATTACTGACTGGCATATTTCTTTTGAATTGACCTATAACATATATTGATTCAAGTATTTATCACTACCTAAGTTTAATAGCTTCACTATCTGTTTAATTTTTTTATATAGATCTTTTCTTTAAAATTTCATACTTTTATTGAACTAGATAAATTGGCAATGAAAAAAGCTTTTTATTAGAAAACTAGGTTAAGACACACATTTTGCGCATGATGAAAAGTATTTATACATATTATTTTTACATATATTATTTTATATTCATTTACATATATTGATAATTGAGAATTGGGTAACTAATATATATATAAATTAGAGTAAGCACATAAATCAAAATAATCATTCTTATTTTTAGATTTTTTTATTAGTAGATAAGTTAAAACAATCATTTTTATTTTTTTTATATGATACTGATATATTTATATAGTATATTTAATATGAATATTTATTAATTGAGGCTTCCTTCTCATATGATGTTATTAATATTGTATATTTGCTGTAAAGAAAGAATTTAACCATTAATCACAAAATTTTCAATGTGAGATTTTTAATAGTCTTAGTACTATGTATTAATTTTTATAAATCTATTACAAATTTTGAAATTAAAATTCTATTTTTTCAATAATTTTTCAATACAAATTTCTAAATTAATGTATTTATTTAATTTTGTATGGTGTATAATTTAATTTAAATTATATTATATATATATATATATATATATATATATATATATATTTAATCTGAATATCTATTAAGTGAGACTTATTATTCATATGATTTTATAATTTTATGATCATTTGTATCTTGTTATAACAAAAAAAGATTAAACTATTTCTAACAAAGTTTTTAAAGTGAGATTCTTAATTTTTTTTATTAATTTATAGTCGTTTTAAAAAATTTAAAATATAAGATATAAGAAAAAATTAAAAGTTTTGTTATATGGTTAATGTGATTGTTTAATTTCTTTGAATAATATAAAAATTATACAAAATATTGGACGATATAAAAATTGTTATCAAATATTTATTATTTAAAATTATTATTTGTCATTTATATTTTAATTATTAGGTAATTCATTAGATTTTATTTAAGAAAAAATGAAAAATATTTTTTTGTACACTACTAAACAATTTAATAGAATCTAGTTTAATAAAAAACATAATGTATGTTTAAATATACCAAATTATTTTTAAGGATTCTAAAATTATTAGATATGTTGCTACCTCAAATATTATAATGCTTCTCAATTAATATATAAATAATATAAACTAGTAAGTTATTCTACTTCATATAAAGTTTTAAATTATAACTAGATAGCTGCCTTGCTTGCGGTATAATTAAAAACCAGATAAAAATAAATTTGTTCAAACATTCAATACGTCCCAGGTTTTTTTTTCACGTATTAAAACCTCTGGATCCGAAGTAGTAGGATTTATTCTCATAATAAAAAATATGTTCAATTTTGTTGTAAAATTTTTCGAATACAGAAAAAATCTTCGATAGTAAATTCATCGGTTAATTTACTAATAAATTTAAATTGGATTCATTTTTTTTGTTATTAGTGATTTATTAAAACAAATTATGAGTTTTTTTGGAATGTTTAAGTTTTTTTTTAGTAAATCGTCTTTTTAAGTTTCTCTCGATTTCTCTTTTAAATAGAGGATATTAAATTATAAAATAATTGTTTTATTTTTTCTTCTAAATATTTGCCGATTTCTGTAGATACTCCTTTACTAAACCTTTATTAAAGGGTAGGGAAAAAATGTTACTGAAAAGAAGTAAGAAAAAAAATAAATAAATAAAGAATCTTCTTCACTCGAATAGATTCCAAACAAATGTATCACTTCTCGTCAAGTTGCACAAACGCTTTTCTTGAATTTTCTTCTATAAATTCTATCACCTAAACCATTCAGACCTCCCCTTCTCTCTTCTCTCTTCTCTCTCAGTTCAAAGATTTCGCCTTCCTTCTTCTTGTTCTTCTCCTTGTATAGTTCTTCTAAGAACTTAGCTTTTGTGAGATTAATAATATCACAAAAAAAAACATTAGAACAAAACAATTGATGCTTAATCAGCAGTTCTTGGTCATTGAGACACATGTCTCCGATTATACTCAGTGAGATCTTCCTCTCTGGGTTTATGCTAAACTCGACAATCAGACGCAGGACCCATCTCGTTCAATCTTTCTCTGTTGTCTTCCTTTACTGGCTTTACTACGTCTCCTAGTTTCTCATTATTAATCTCCACTTTTCTTCTTCCATATATATACTATACTCCTATAACTAAATCAAAACCCTAGTTCTTTAACTTTCTTTTGTTTCTTGTTCGTTACGTCATCGATCTGGGTCCTGTCCTGCTTTATCTCTCTTCTCTTGAAATAAAAGGGTTTGTTTGTTTGTGTGTTTACTAAATGGAACCGTCCTCGTCGGGAACAACTTCGCCGTCGGGATCGGAGGAGAGTCTCATGGAGCAGAGGAAGCGGAAGAGGATGCTCTCGAACCGTGAATCAGCGAGGAGATCGAGGATGAAGAAACAAAAACTCCTCGACGATCTAACGGCTCAGGTTAACCAGCTTAAAAAAGAGAACAACGAGATCGTGACAAGTGTCAGCATCACAACTCAGCACTACTTAAGTGTCGAAGCAGAGAACTCTGTTCTCAGAGCTCAGCTTGATGAACTCAGCCACAGGCTCGAATCTCTCAACGACATCATTGAGTTCCTCGACAATACCAACGGGATTTGTCCGAACCCTCTGACTGGTCCAGAGGGTGATGATTTTCTCGTGAACCAGATGAATATCAACATGTTTTGTATGAACCAGCCTCTCATGGCATCTTCTGATGCGTTACTGTATTAGAAAATGTGGTCCAGAAAACCTCGAAATTACAAAATGGGGCCGTTTCTTTTGTCTGATTTTGAGATGTGTCCAAAGAGAGATATATGAAAAAAATATATATTAGTTGGTATGTTGTTTGATTGTGCTTTGTTCCGTCTTTGGCTCTATGTATTAAAAGCATCGTTGTTATGAGTGTTTGTAATAAAGGCTCTGTTGGCACGACTACAAAGTGTTTTTTTATAGTATGCTTATGATATCTTAAGTACCCCCTTGCACAAAAACAACAACAACATAAGTACCCCCTATTTTATACTATGGAGTAGGCCTGGGTGTTCGGGTACCCATTCGGGTTCGGGTCGGTTCTTTCGGGTATCGGGTTTTTCGGATTTTGAAATTAAGTCTCATTCGGGTATTACAAATTTTCGGGTCGGGTTCGAGTCGGGTCCTCCCGGGTTCGGGTGGGTTCGGTTCTCATATATAAGAACCGGAAAATAACCAAATAACCAAAGTATCTAAAACGGGTTCGGGTATTTGTACCCAAAATAACCATACTCACCCGGTTCGGTTCTAATTTTTGTATCTATATTACCCAAATTTATCTAAAAACAACCAAAAATACCCATTAGACATAGTTTTGTTTGAATATTTTTTATCCAAACTATCATATTTTATCTAAAAATACTTAAAAGTATCAAAAATAACTATTTTATTTAACTTAAAATTCTAATTTAAAATATTAAAATAATTATAAGTATAATTATAACTAATATTTTATATATATATTTACATTTCGGATATCTTCGGATACTTATTCGGTTCTCGGTTCGGGTCGGGTTTAGTACCGGTTCTTCGGATATAACAATTTAGGACCCATTCGGATATTTACCCCGGGTCCAATCGGGTTCGAGACCCTGATTTTCGGGTCGGTTTCGGGTCGATACTTCGGGTCCGGATTTTTTGCCCAGGCCTACTATGGAGTATATAGTTTCTTGAGTGTTAATGGTAAACGACTTCAAATGTCATCATTAAAGTAAATAAAGATTTTAGTACGTATTGACTATATACCAAAATATCACTTGCATTCTATATACTCTTGTCGAATAGAATAGCGTATTTAGTTTTAATTTCTTGTCTTCTACAAGACTACAACTCACCCTCTTATACAAACTATCATATTTGAGTTCAAGTTAAGAAACGGCAGCGACATTAGTATGCATCATTATGCTATAAACCTTGGTCACATGTATTTTATTTTATACATGTCATTTCTAACAGAAAACGACATATTGATTAATTAACATGCTCTTTTAATCGCTATTATATTTATTAATCAAGTTCCACGGTCATACATTTATATCCCATTCTATTTTTTTATTTCAAAATGATGTGGAAAATAGATTAATGAACAAAAAGTAATAATTGGTTTAATTTATAGAATAATGTTTTTATTTTATTTTTCACTATTCCATTTTTATACTGGTTTTTTTATCTCAAATTTTTCTTAATTCTTTTTATTCTATTTTAATGTCGAAGATATATCACCAATAGAGCCATACACCAGTACATCACAAAATAATGGTTACAATACATCGTGACTCATAATGGGGAATCCTATTCTACCCCTTCATGGCAGTATTATACTTTAGATGCTGCGTAGTTTGTTTTATATTCATTGATCACGGACGGTTCATTAATGAATACAAACATTTAGAAACCTCTTTTATTTTATTTTTGATATAAACGATTTTCCTGTTTGATAATGGCAATATTTTCTACCTCTGTTTCAAGTTTATTATTCCTTGTTGAGAGTATCGTGCATGTGTCGAGCATGAGAGATTAAAAAGGTATCTTATGTGTTTTGATCTGGGCTCTTGATATCAATGAGAGGATGTGTAATTAACTGCTTGTTTCGGTAGGTTTCGAAGACATAGACGTTAAGTTAAGGAGTTAATTGATATAAGGATTTAATTCCTAACATTATACTCTACATGATTACTCTTCATTTCTGTATGAAAAAACGTGAATGGAAAATAAGAATGTGATGTTACAAAAAAGAAGAAGGAAAATAAGAATGTGAAAAAGTCATTAGAAGTACCTCTTACCTTCAGACTGTAAAGCTAGAATGATAAATTCAACAAGTAATGAGAATTAAGAAGTCGTCTTAATAGCGGTTATTAAAACGTAATAATTAAGAGGTCGTAATCAATTATGAGAAATTTGACATGTGCAGGAAACAATAGTTGCCGGTACTTGACCTAAAACACATGATGATTTAACGATTTTAATAGTATAGATCTCCTAATTAAGTGATTTTATATTTAGCATTCGTTCTCTTAGATCTACCTGAACAAGTATAATTGATTACTAAATATTAATTTACTAGGTGATGACTTGCACTTTGCGAGAGTGAATAAACTAAAAAAGACTGTAGTTTTAGTCTATATATATTCGAAAGGTAAAAGTGCGGATTATATATAGAAGATGATTATACAATGACAAATGAACTAAATTGATTGTGTTTATAAAAGGTCTATTACAAATTTTTTTTTAAAAAACGTGTGTTATATGTTAGGTGTAATCGATGTCCAATATGTGGAATTAATTTATAAAAAAACTTAGTTATGAATTTAAGATAAATAAAAAAATTAAATTACTTATTTCATAATATAAAACAAAACAAAGCTAAAATAATAATAATATAATATGAAAGTTTATATACCATCGGTTGTAAATGTCATTCATAGAATGAAAGTTTGGTTGCAACATTGTTGAACCAGAATCTGCTCGAAAGCCGATATGTTTCTAAAGTAGAACCTAAACTGGAACTAAACACCTTTAAGTAGAACCTAAACTGGAATTCTTCTAGCTTCTACCTTTAAGTAGAACCTAAAACCTACCAGGCTTTGAAACTCAGAAGCTTATGAAACGTATGTGAAGTGAAGCTAATTAAATGAAAGGCCCAACATCATAATACAAATAAGGAAACCACAACTATTATAAAGCCTCAAAAGTTTAAAACATAGGGCCGACGTATATGTTAATTATAAACACGATATTATCACTAGTCAAGCTCTTCAATCAGAATCGTGAGAGTCCGGTCATCATCCACTACATCATCTTTACATCCAACTTTAAGTGAAACCATAAGATAATACGTCGAGTATTAACTATAGTGACCAATCAGTCCATTAAAGCAAAGTTCAAACAACTTTGTTCTCTTTCAATGATCTTAATTAATCAACTATCACCAGAAGTCATTAATTCAACTGGAAAAAATCTTGGCCAGTGTGTCACAGATTTCTAATTCGAAAAACTAGTGGAAAGAAACTAATATTACATGTTGTGATTTCGAATCTTGAACCTCCTGGTAATAAAAAAAATAAAAAATTAATCAAGCTATCCATATAGGTTATTTATTGTGAAGAATCAGTTCATCAAATCAAAGTTCAACAAAACAACTATCCTTTTTCCACTATCTGAATCAGCAATCCATTGAATTAGCACAGTAGTTTTTTAATTAACACAATAGTTTATATCATCATATATAATAATTAGTAGAGGATTCATACCATTATATCCGTTCAGTTGAATATATCTAGCGATTCCTCTTGATAGGAGCTAGAGGATATAAGACTATTGGCTGTTTAGTCTTCAAGGATTCTACCATTTGATGGTTTCATAATTGAATTATGATTGTTGTTTCTACAAATTAAACAATGAATCCACTCATATTAAATATATAAATAAATAATCAAGCTACTAACTTCTTTAGACTTATTGTGACCAACAACAGGAAAGTGGTCTCCTTTCAACTTTTTCCCCAATCCCACCATTTTCATGAAATAATAAAATCAAAAGCATTGATAGACATTTTCATTAATTAAATGATAGATAAATCAAATTTGTAGTGCTGTTTCTTTTTTAAAATTTATAATTGGTGCAGATTCATTATAAACACAAACTAATCTCTAAAGGTATGTAAAACCATTGTTTAATTAAAGCAGAGTTAACCTGTGGTGGTGTTATTTTCTTAGAGATTATATATAGTGATAAACAAAACGCATGGGGTTCTTTTTTGATACTGTGTATCTAAAATCAACAAGATATAGAAGAGCACATATAACACTTTCATTAAGGTTGTTTTCATAAGAAGAGGATAAGAAGATGGGTTTATTGCCACTGGTGAAGAAACTAGGTTTCGTCTTTCTTCTTGTTTCAGCTTCAGCGTTTGCTCTCTCTTCTGGAGGTTTGTTTCTTACCTTTCTATATATACAACCCGTATTTGCAGCTTTTCTCGGCAACTTCATGTGCCTATTACGTGCTGAGTCTTTTAGAAAGTAAGATTATTATTACTTGTGCTGCACATGTGCGTTTTTAAACACTTAGTGGTTAATTTTTATACATGATAAGTGTATTAGAATTATTTGGAGTGGTTAATCTTGAATATGATGAAGAACAAACAAATCTCTTTTTCGTTTTATAGGGCGACCATCCATTCTAATTTATAGCCAAGACGATAATCATCAAGAGGTTAGTCGTTTTAACCCAAAAAGTTGCCAACTCAACGTTGATATTTATTGTTATTATTTTTAAAAGCAAAAATATACTTTGATTTTCAAGAACTAATTAGATGATTTCAAGAATAACAAGAATGATACGTTGGTGAATAAACATGCTCTATATGTGGACAGTTGGTGGAAAGAAGGATACATGAACATGAGAGGATTCTGAGGATGAATTCAAGAGACTATGGTCACTTCAGCCCTAAACATAAGCTCCACAGGCCTCCTTCCAAGCTTATTCCCAATTGATCACAGAACTCATATTAGGGTTCGACTATATATATATATTCCAACTTTATGAGATGTATGATATATATACCATGGCATTGCAATAAGTCTGAATGATGATCCAGTTATCATCATAGTTTCAGGATATGTTATATAGTAAATGATTCTATAGTCTTTGCTCATAGGAGTGAGTTTTATGGAAGTGCAACTGTGCATGTTACCTTCATCAGTACAATATATGGATTTTTTATCATGCAATATTGCAGTTTATAAGGCATTTAATTTATGGTATTCATTTTACATCTAAAACAAATCAATATGAATTTTCTACTGTTTTTGGAAGCTTCCATTAGAGTTTAATTAACTTCAATCTCATGCATGATTGTAATGGCAAAAACAATAATTAAGGAGTATCTTCTTCATCAATATGATATACAGAAATAGACGTCTTTTTCATTATTTTTCTTTGCAAAAAATGTATTTTATAAAAAGGCAATTCTCTAAAATTGTCCTAAAATATGTTTTTTCACCAAAAGAATCTCCAAAGATGAAAATGATCTTTATTTTATAGATATTTAAATATACATAATTATTTAAATAAAATAATAAAAATAGTAATTTTTATTATTTTAAATAATACATTTTCAAAATTCAGACCTTTTGAACTTTTCAATTTTTTATTTTATTTTAAAATCCAAAAATTCTTGTTGAACTATTTTTTTAAAAAAATTTTTTTTTTAGTATTTATCTATTTATTTTTAAAATCTGAAACCACACCCTTTCCAACCTCATCACTCAAATCTAAACCATAATTTGTATCAACATGTGAGTATAAGTGTCTATTTATCTTTTTTAATGAAATATTTTTATCATTTTGACATTTGAAAGCTATATTTTTTATAAAAACTTTTTAAAGGTCATTAGTAACTCTTTATAAAATCAGAGATAAAACTATTTAAACTGATTTTGGTTCGAGGAATGAATTTTTATATGCATATTGCAATGTATTTTATTGATTTTGGCCGAAAATCACTATTACATAGAAATTCAACAAATTATAAAACGGATACACTTTATATGGGCATCCCCTCCAAGAAAATAAGAAATTGGATTCAGATAGTCGCTCCTGTCTACCTCTAACGAACATTAGTGCGTTTGATTACAGGAAACCAGGATTAATGTTCATCTCTTGCAGCTCTCACAATTCAAATCCCATATATTTTTTTGCTCCCAGTGGCCTAACCCCACTTATATTTTCTTACACAAAAGAATGTTTTCTTTTATACAATAATTTCTATATCTTTTTCTCTGACCAAATTTCATCCACTAGAGAGAACCCAGACTTATCATAACATCACTCACACCTACTCTGCATTCCTCTCCATTGTTTCCTTCTTCAATCTACAAATCATCTACCCTTTGTGTGGAGAACTTATCCGGCTCTGGTGGCTCCCAGAGTTTACATACTCCAGACTCCAGTTCATCTATGTACGCCTCACTAGACATATGAACAACATTATCATGCCCTCGAAAATTATGAAGTCCTAGAGACTTGAGTTTAAGACACCACCACCACTAGCAAATCTTCATATCTCAGCCACATGATATGTAGGCTAAACCGTCATGAAATGCCATGGACCACCCCACAAGTTTCCACACAAGACCACACGTCCATGATCCGGTCTTGTGAAAACTCTTGAGCTCCTCGATCTTCATCTTCAGCAACAGCATGACCTATCTTGGTAATAACCCTTAGATTGTTTCTCTTTATTTCAATTTTCAAAACTGTTTGTGGTTAACCGGAGGAGGAAGTCACCATTTAATAGAAGGCAGAACCGGAGATAACCACCGCGCGGCGATTAATAGTTTTAACTGTGGAGAATACGTAATATAAACCAATTACATTCCGCCACGTAGTGTTTACTTATTGGCCCAGTAAATTACAAACTGTAAAACGATCTGGTCCCTTGATTTAGGATCTTCTCTGAATCTCAGATGGGGTCTCTCTTGTAGCAGAACACAAGTTTCGTTTTGTCTTTGCATCGTTGTCACTGTGGAGACAGACGGGGAGATCGTTGATTGAGCTCTGTTTTCCTGATCTCGAATCGTAGAAAGCAGCAATGGGGAGCTTGGGGACGTTTCTGAGATATCCGGATGATGTATATCCTCTGCTGAAGATGAAACGAGCGATCGAGAAAGCGGAGAAGCAGATCCCACCTGAGCCACACTGGGGTTTCTGCTATTCAATGCTCCACAAGGTTTCTCGAAGCTTCTCTCTCGTTATCCAGCAACTAGGTACCGACCTTCGTAACGCTGTACGTTCCTCTTCTCTCTCTCTCTCTGCCTCTTTGTCTCAAAAAACATATTCTATACATGCGTGTGTTATTGGCATTTGGTGAAGGAATCTAAATATCTGAACTTACATTTATTGTGTAGATGTGGGGGTTATAGTTTATTATTATGTAGAATCGATGACATTAAATGTATCCATGTGGGGACTATATGTTTATAGTATGTGTTTCACTTAGTTCTGTAGATTGTTGTTAATGGGTTTTGTCGGATTACAGGCAGTTTGAGTGAGCTGCAGTAAATTGATATTGTTTTTTTTTTGAAATGGGAATCTATTGTTTCTTGAACCTCTTGTGTTATACCATATGAGTCTTACTTGGATAATGTAACGCGTAGTTTGTATATATTTTGTAGAATCAATGATACTGAATGTATCTATGTGGGACTATATGTTGACATCCTTTAGACTTGGTTCTGCAGATTGTTGTAAGTTGGTTTTCAATTTAGACCATCTCCAATGTATTCCTCTATGATAGCAATATTTATTTATAGAGTAAGAAATAGAGAATTGCTAAATAGCAGTCTCTATTTTAAAAGAAGAAATAGAGTTGGGTTGGAGTGAATTTGACTTCAAATACTATTAGAGCATCTCCAACCCCACTCTATTTTTCACTCTAAAATAGAGTTTAGAGTAAAAAGTGCTCTAATGGTACTTTATTTCTCACTCTATAATAGAGTGAAAAATAGGTTTGCTCCAAATATAGAGTAAGTTTTTTTTTTTTTTGTTCATCACTCTATTTTTCACTCTAAAATAGAGTAATATTGGAGCAAACTCCAACTCTATTATAGAGTCACTCTATTTTACTGTAAAAAATAGAGTAAACCATTGGAGATGGTCTTATAGAGGCAAATATAGAGAGGGGTTAGTTTGCGTGAGCTGCACAGTACATGGAGATTGTTTTTCTTGAACAGGGAATCTATTGTTTCTTGAAATTTCGTATATGCGTTGGTTATTACCTCTTGTGCTATATCATAGTATCAGTCTTTCTTGGATTATGTATTGTTTATAAGTTTTTTACATTTATTGCTTCCTTCATATGCCATCAATATATACCTGTGTTTGATCTTGCAATATATCTTATCCAGTTGCCTTTTTTTGTTGGTTGTAGGTGTGTGTGTTCTACTTGGTTCTCCGAGCTCTTGATACTGTCGGTTAGTGTGTCTTACCTATTCTTCCAACATTACTGTTGATTTAATTGGACTTCTCTAAAATATGCTAGACTTCTGTTTTCTAATGGCTTCATGTTAGATCCATCTTCCTTTTTTGTCATGCTCCTGCGCCTAATATAATTTTTTTTTTCTTTTGCTATTACAGAGGATGACACAAGCATACCAACTGATGAAAAGCTGCCCATCTTGACAGCTTTCCACCGTCACATCTACGATACTGAATGGCACTATTCATGCAAGTCTGAAGAGTCTTTTAGTCTTGATCTTTCACATGCCTTTTGACATCTTACTATTTAAATTACTGATTTTACTCAATTCAAATTTAGGTGGTACGAAGGAGTACAAGGTTCTAATGGACCAATTTCACCATGTTTCTGCAGCTTTTTTGGAACTTGAAAAAGGGTTAGTCCTACTGTTATATGCTCCATGGACTTCTGTTGTGTTTTAGATTTTTTTTCTGCTCATGTCACTCACGTTTATTGATTTAGTTAATTTGTTGATACTCTCTATTCTGCTTACTGGCAACACTAAAAATACTAATAATTTGTTATGTTTAACGTATACCTTGGTATGTGAAGGTATCAAGAGGCTATCGAGGAAATTACTAAAAGAATGGGTGCAGGAATGGCCAAGTTTATCTGCCAAGAGGTCTGTGATACAAACACCTTTGTTGCTCTCTGTTTCATTTGGAATCGTGAAATTAACAAAACCTATTAGGCTGTTTCATGAAGAAATGATTTGTGTGCTTATCCAATTTTCCCTGTCATACGCAGGTAGAAACTGTTGATGACTACGATGAGTACTGCCACTATGTTGCTGGACTTGTGGGTTTAGGTCTGTCTAAACTCTTCCTTGCTTCGGGATCAGAAGTTTTGTTGCCAGATTGGGAGCAGATTTCCAATTCAATGGGTTTATTTCTTCAGGTATACAACATTGTATTATGACGTGTAGAATGTTTGCTCCTCAAATCTTGACAATTTTCATGTATATCTTTGAATAATTCATGTAACGCTGGTCATATTTGCAGAAAACAAACATTATTAGAGATTATCTTGAGGACATTAATGAAATACCAAAGGCCCGCATGTTTTGGCCTCGCAAGATTTGGGGCAAATATGCTGACAAGCTAGAGGTTCATTAACATACCATTCTCAGTCTCTCATCTTAGTACTGATGTTACCCATATTGACTATTTGCTAACAATGCTGTTCCTTCGTTTGGTGAACTATAAATCCCAATGCAGGACTTAAAATACGAGGAGAATTCAACGAAAGCAGTGCATTGCTTGAATGAAATGGTCACCAATGCATTGACGCATATCGAAGATTGCCTGAAGTACATGGATGCATTGCGTGATCCTTCGATATTTCGGTTCTGTGCTATCCCTCAGGTCAGAGAAATTAATATAAGATGGTTACATATTCTCCTCTTTATGGCATTAGATATAGAATATCTTGGAAGCTAATATCGATTTTGCTTGGATGTGTTTCTTTGATCAGATCATGGCGATTGGAACACTTGCATTGTGCTATAACAATGTACAAGTATTTAGAGGCGTTGTGAAACTGAGGCGAGGTAAGTTGCTTACCTTGAGCTTGGTTTGCAT
The DNA here is from genome assembly GCA_012274485.2 of Sinapis alba. Classification (NCBI taxonomy): domain Eukaryota; kingdom Viridiplantae; phylum Streptophyta; class Magnoliopsida; order Brassicales; family Brassicaceae; genus Sinapis; species Sinapis alba. The sequence goes on along the minus strand of MU107761.1, from coordinate 1,754 downwards.
TCCTATTTACACCATCTTATCATTTAGAAACCAAGCCTTAAGTTCTTATGATCAACAATCTTGAGAACGTGTTACAAGCATTTCTTATAAGTTTCTATTGTTCAGGTCTAACTGCCAAAGTCATTGATCGCACAAAGACAATGGCTGATGTCTATGGTGCTTTCTATGATTTTTCTTGCATGCTAAAAACAAAGGTATGCCATCACTTACTCTTTTGTTATTTGACTGTTTACTCTGTTCTGTTTTTAGAAGATGAGAGAACGGTGTATTATATGTACATAGGTCGACAAGAACGATCCGAATGCCAATATGACGCTAAACAGACTTGAAGCCATTCAGAAAGTTTGCAGAGACACTGGAGTCCTTCATAAGAGGTACATACCCTTTTGTCTTCTTATTCTATTAGATACTCTAGATTTAGAGATTATGGCTAGTCAAAGAATTTTCAGCTTCTGTTTTTCCCAAGTCTGCTTTGCTTACACAAAAGGATCCAAAGTAAATATAGAAGAACTAGTTTCTGTCTTTTTTTGTGGTGACATGAGAGAAATTTCTTTGATCTCAAAAGCTGCATTAGATTAACGCGCTTTTGCGTTTGAAATCCAAAAGAGGTTTGAAACTAGTCCAGAATAGGATTTGGTTTGGGGTTTCTGATCAAATCTTTTGTCTATCTTCCTCTCAGAAAATCTTATATTAATGACAAAGGACAATCATACAATGTTTATGTAAGTGACAATTCCCTTTTTTTCCATAGAAGCACATCTCTTTCTCTCTCTTTTGTTTTAACAGATACATTACTTATCATCATCCTCTTATTCTCTACCCGAATAAAATGCAGATTATAATGCTTGTGATTCTACTGGCCATAGTCATTGCATATCTCAGAGCAAACTGAGTGATCAGTGATGGACAGTGTGATTCGTATGTTTATTCTTATTCACGCCGCTCTCTTTTTCTTAGAACTAAATTCCTATTCAAGATTGTTTCCAGTACAAGAGAGATTAAACGTGTATTCAAAGATTGTTTCCAGAACAAGAGAGATTAAACTTGGCTTGGTCTCAACTCAACCCATGTAGTTTGAATAATCATATTACCTTTCTTAACTAGGGATGTGCCCGCGCTACGCGCAGGTTTTATATTTTTGTTTTTGCACTCACCCTTTGTGGTGATAATTTATTGTTTGAGATTTGGTGGTGGAGGGCGGGGCAAGGTTCGTGCTTTGATGGAGGCAATTTTGAAGTGATTCGGTTGTTGCAAGGCAAACTCAGCGATTAATGGGATGAGGTAAACATGTGTAATAATCAGGCTCTCGCTAGAGAGACCATTTAACACTTATTAACTCACGTGGAAAGTGAGTGAAAACATGGAGTTAAAACAGTAGACACTGGAGGAATAGTTCTTGTGCCTCGATCCCGTTTGTGGTCGGTCTAAATAATGAAAACAAATTTAGTTATCTGCTTATAATAATAGCATGTGTCGCAGCGATCTGAAATGTTGTCTGGGTGACATGTTATGGTCGCTCTCGTAGTCATGAATGCTGTGGTGTATGAAGGGAGTTTTATGACTTTGATTCCATGGATTGAGCGTTTGATCCTTTTCCAGCAGGTGTCTGCGTGTTTTTTGTTTTCTCTCCATCCTAGGGAATCCAACATGGATTGCCCGACGGCCGTCTCTCCACGACACAACATTATTATACCGTAAAGGTAAATAGCATTGTCGTACAAACCTTCTGCCGCGGTGCGCAAATGTGGCAAGCC
>MU107760.1:22032-40934 GCA_012274485.2 Sinapis alba | reverse complement strand
AAAACGCAAAAGACTTACCAATTGAATAGGTTTTCTTTTACCTTTATTTTCATTGTCTCAAAGAAACTTACATTAGGAAATGTATCAACTGGAAGATCTAAACGCAAGATACGCTTCACTGTGTATGCGCTTGGGCTAGCAGGTGCACCTTGCCACTCCATTGCCATTCCATGAGGACCAACCATTCTCTACATTAAATAAAAAAACGTTCCATTGTCTTCTGAAAATGACTAACTGGAAATGAAACTCGATATATCTTCTCACTATAGAGTCTAGGTTAAGGGTTAATCAGGTCTATACAAAAGGTGAAAAGGTTCTACTTGAAACTCCAGTGAGATTTTCTACTTGGAACGTGCATGCAATGGAACTATATAGGGTAAAGATGGCACCACATATTCAAATAAGGAGATGGAGAGCTAAACTCATACCTTATATTCCTTGCAGTAGGAATATTAGGCTTCTCCAACAAAAGAATACATGAGCCATCCATACATATTTTTCATGTGCTAGTGGGTATCAACCACCACAATCCTCTGTTAAGAAATTCTATATGTTTCTATTAAGATAATCGAGGGTGAGAAAATTAACGCTTCTTTAACAAAAAAGATAAAGAAAAACTATGACAAAACACACAGAATTTGAAAGAATACTGTGCATAACAACAGAAAAAGTGGCTACCTCTGGGGGAAGACCATTCCAACCACCATATCCAGCACCAGGAACATTAGACATATGATTTGGTGAAGCCATTGGACTAGGGCTCCGATGCCTCAACCTATCAAAATCAGTAAACCCTTGGTTTGACATCATTCCACTAACCCGGAAGATCTCTGCACAAATAAAAAGAATATTATGATACCAATCAAAAACGAGTAAGAACCAATGGCAGTTCACAGATTTCCACAAATACTTATTCAATAATATGATCTTGAAAATTAATTTTACAACTAAATCTAGTTTTGCTACTAAAGCTGGAAGCTTTAAAGCAAACCCACAATGGAATCCACTGCCTATCTTAATTGGTGAGTATAAAGACAATCAAGAGCTAGTAAGACTCTAAAGCACCAAGAGCCTGAGCAATTGAGAGCAGACTAAAGCTTTAAATATACCCAAATATCAAATAGAAGTCATCAGAGAGGAGTGTATTGAATAATCATGAAGATACAAATCCATATAGGAAGAAGCAGCGGTTCAAGACAGTTAACAAGAAATTGCAGATCTAATGAGGAAGAAATGAGAAAGGAGAGTGAGACCTTGGTTTAAGAGACGGCTACATATGGGCAAGACTTGCATGAAAGGTCCAAGCTTTTGATGCTCTGCTAGCAACTGAGTTAAGTATTGACTGCAGAAGATGATGAGCAAAAGACAGAGAGGTCATTAGAGACATAAGAGAGAGAGAAAGAGAGTTATATTGTTTCAGTGAATAGCAAAGGAGAAAAAAAACCTGTCAACATCGGAGTTGGTTCTACTAATCTGGGGAGAAGCGGCTCTAGAAGGTGAGTAGCTGGGATTATACAGACCAGACATAGCAGAGGAGGGTTTTTGCTGCTCTCTACTGTCTTCACGCAATTTACATGTAGTTGTCTCCACCGAGACCATGTATAAAATGATGTATCTGTTTTTTTTTAAAGACGCTTTTATTTATATCTATTGGGCTTTAATATTTACAATTAAAGCCCATAAGGCCCATTTGGGTTGTCAAAAACTCTCAGAATCGTTTTCGATGGTAGTGAAGTTTTGGATCTTAGAAACAGAGGAGGAGGAAGAAGAAGATGTCGTTGGTGTGGCTAGAAGCGGCTCTGCCTCTGGGAATCATCGGAGGGATGCTGTGCATTATGGGAAACTCTCAGTACTACATCCACAAAGCTTATCATGGCCGTGTATGATTTTCTTTCTTTGCATCTCTCTCTCTCTTGGACGATTTTTGATCCGTTTGGATCTTGAATCTGATTTCGATTTTGGATTGTGGCAGCCAAAGCACATCGGGCACGATGAATGGGATGTTGCTATGGAGAGACGCGACAAGAAAGTCGTCGAGAAAGCTGCAGCTCCTTCGTCATGATCTGATTTCATTCCTTTTGTCCCACAGGTTTGTTTGTTTTTGCTGATTCGATCGGTCTTCTCTGTACTATTTCTCTTGGATAGAGATGGTTTTGCAGGTGTGAGAATCAGTACACCAGTTTTCTTTTTTTTTTGACAATCTGAAGTTTTAAATGTGTGGGTTATTGAAAAGCACTTTCCTTTTTTGGGCTCTTGAAAAAGAATAAGCGATGAAGAACATAATAAGATAGACCCTTGTGGTGGAGATAGCTGATTGTTTAGCACAAGCAGATGCGCTGCTGTTTAGTTCTTTGTCAGGGTACTACTACGTTTGCTGTTCTGTGTAGTACTAAAGTCTTTCTTCGAGGGAAATAAATGGTATCCTGAGTGCTTTATGTGTTGGATAGCCGTTATGTTTGCTTAGTTCTTTGCCGTTTAAAGCTTGTGGATGGTGTTTTTTGTTTGTGTAATGACTGAGAACTTGGTTATCTGTTCTTATTTCTTTGTCATGGTTAAGCTCTGGGTAGTGTATTTTCTTTCTTCGTGGCATATGAGATCTCCCTGCTGCTTTCTGTTTTCTCCTTTTTTGCTTTTGATGTAACTCTGAGTTAACATGTTGATGTGATGCAGGGGATTAAGGTGAACAACTTGTGGTCACAAATAAAGTGTATTCCAGATGATGAAGAAACTGGAGGATCTAATACTGTTGTTATTCATACTTGATTTTTCTTGAAGACAAGTTCGGATAAAGCTACCTTAATGACATTTGGTTTTATAGCTTGTCTCTATTTGTTTGTGAGACATGTTGTTAAGTTGCATGGTATTTGGTTTTCAAACTACACACTTGCTGTATGAATGAATAATTACCTTGAATAATGGCTCATCGAATACTGAACAATACGGATCGAAAGAGAGATTACCTTCAGGTGTGGGATTTGTTGCAGTTGGTACGATCCGGAGTGTGGTTAAAGTGGAGATTTTGATGATATTTGAGAGTCCAATGAAGCTTGTGATGATGGATGGATCACATGGTTTTATGGCCTGTAATTAATAATGGAGGATGATGAATGAGGTCGGTCAAAGCCTCTGTCTTTGCTTGCAGATTCACATGGGGTCCCCCTTGCTATGTCCCTTTCAAGTGGGCTCATCTCTTAACTCTTCTTCGAAATGGTCCTCTCTTGTTTACCAAACCCTTTAATTTTTTAATACTATGTTCAGAGGAATTTTTGTTTCATGCCATTAAGTTGCTCTTACCCAACTAAAACAACTTCATAGATTCACTTCTAATTAGTATTAGATCATGGCAGTTTTAGAAACAACCTTCCATGATTCTAAAGAGGAATCACTTTGCTCTTTAGTGAAAACGAAGCTTGTTTATATATTTTACCGTTGAGACCTCACTTTGATCTGGATTCCCTTTAACTTTCTCTTCAATTCAACCAAAGCTACAGACAGAGAACAAAAGAGACGAATATTCTACATCAATAGTTTCCTTAAAACATAATTAATACAACGTTTATGTAATGCACTTGTTTCCAGACTTAATATTTGGCAATGATGAGACACAGCACACAGAAACTAACTGATTAAGAATCTATTGATGTCTGCAGAAGTCAGAGAAGGTATAGCAATGATACATTGACATTGTTGTGATGGTATATAAAAAGATGCATTATAGCACAATGAGACCCAAAGCCAGCCTAATCCAATCATGTTTTTGTACATTTGACTAAAACTTGTTTCCAGCTCTGTTCACAGCAAAGACTAGTACCTGCCGCATGAGGGCAATGACTTGTCTTATGAAGAGCAGCTAAACGAGACAATTCTGAATGAAAACATAAATGTTTGTATCATGAAGCAGTTTCTATAGTATACATGGGGCCTGCACTGCAAGTCATGTTCTCAAGAGAAGACAGAAAAAAAAGACTATAAAGAAAGAAGTTGAACTCTATAAATACAATCATTCCTCCATGTTATCTAGCTCTGCGCATTGCATGGGGCCTGCATTGCAAGCCATCTCCTCAAGAACAGAGTAGAATACGCTCATTCCTCCATGATGTCAAGCTTTTTACTTCCAAATCTGTTTTTTATTTGTGATCTTCTAGAAACAGAACTCAGTTAGGATGAACAACTTGCATGAAGCTCATAGCTACTACTATGGCATGAAGAATGCTAAACTCAAGGTTGAGAATGGATGTTATTCATGACATCATCTTCTTAAGTTATATTCATGTCAAACAAAAGATGATGACATTATTACAAAAAAGACCAATGCTTTACAGCAAAAGTAGTTAGAAAGAAAACAAAGTGAGTGTACTCCAGAAACAATCCATCTCTTCCACCAAAGTTAGTGATTTGAGAGAACACAACAAAAGGTGAAAAAACAATAATAATTATTCCCTTAAATCACCCGTAGAGAAAAAAACAAGATGAATGTAAGTTTCAACTTGCTAATCACAACGAACAAATAATCAGAAAAACACTTTACCAGAAAGAAAAATAATTGAAAGGAAAAAAAGAACAGTAATCAAAGATGTACACAAAAGTTTTTTCTAAGCTGCGTATTCAGTTTCAAGAACCGGTTGTGTACGAGTCGTTGTAGCAGTTGGTGCTCTTGTCTCTCCGACCTGAGTCATCCTCAAAGCTTCCCCTGTCTCTCCAGCTCTCTCCATCTCCCTCATTCTCTCCTGCTTCTTGTAACTCCGACACCGCAAAACCAGACACAACAAAAGCCCCAATAGTACCAAACCACCCAACACAGAACCAACAGTAATCCAAGTCCTCGAATTAGACTCAGAGCTCTTCTTCTTATCCTTCTGAGGAGCTGAAGCTGGAGCTGGAGCTGGAGCTGGAGATGGAGCCAGAGATTTCACCACCACCGAGAAATGTCCCTGCTTCTCCGTCACGCATGTGTTCCCAACCGAATCACTAAAACTCGCTTTACCTTTTGAGTCAAAGCTAACGCACTCAACACTAGACCCTTGAGGTATCGGTTCCTCAAGATCAGAGAAATCTATCCTGATGGGACCCTTTGACGCCGTTACATCGAGCTCCGGTAAGTTAACGGCGGAGAGATTCTTAGCGTCGTAAGCGAGGAGACCCAAAACGGGAGCGACGTAGTCGTAACCAGACAAAGGGTAATAAACCTGAGAGAAGTTCGCTAGGTTTTGATAAACAAAGACGAGTCTTGTCACATACGGCTTCACGATTACTCCTGTCGGAATTGAGAACTCTTTTAGAGAAGAGACTCCTCGTCTTCTCAAGCTTCCGCTTCTGAGTCTCATGGCGGAGAGTTTGATTCCGGTTAAATTGGAAGGAACGGTGGCGTCGTAGAGAATGCCGGTTCGAGGACGGAGGAAGGCTCTGAAGGAGTGATCTTGGAGAAGAGTGTCGAGAGATGTCGCATTGGTGGGAGGAGATTGAGCTGAGAGTTGGTGAGAGAGGAAGAGAAGCACCTGGAGACAACAGAGAAACCTCATTGTTTGCCTCTGGAGATTTAAAAAAAAAATAAAAAAATCTCCAGGGCGAGACTTAGTAAAGAGTCGCCGTCACGTCGCGAAATGGGTAAAGATTGAGACTTTGGTGTTGGGAATTTAGGAGAGAAGAAGAAGAAGCGGAGGAATGGTCGGCGGTGGAGAGAGAAGCAATGGTCGCCGGTGGGAAAAGAAGAGAGAGAGAGAAAGAGAGTCAAAAGGACAAAGAGGAGAAGAAGAAGAGTGTTTGTCTTCAGTCCCATTTGTTCACAAAAACAAAAAACTATACAGCCTGTTCATCGCATTTTCTCCTTTTTTCCCTAATTAAATATAATTCCATAAAATATGCTTCACATTCATATCTTTTTTTAAGTATTGGGAGTATTATTTTTTTACTTTATTTTCACCAATCATTTTGTTACATTTCAGCATTCATTTCGCCGTAACAGTTGTCCAATCTACCTCTGTTTGTTATCTGTATCTGTATATATACTTTTCCATTTCAACCGTATATACCCACTTTTGTACCCTTTATTAATCCTCTCGATAAAGAAACAAATAAAACAAAACAAAAATAAGCTTTCTTATTCTGGCCCAATTATCTGCTATGACCACGATATGGACTCATATGAGGCCTTTATCTGGTTAAGGTAAGCCCATTAACAGAATATTACTAGCCCATTACTAACCTCATGGCGAAGCCCATCTCGAAATCATCGCATCTCATTTACTTGGAGAGATGTGCGGAGTCTCCTTCCAGATTTTGAGCTCAGCCATAGGTTTTCTTACGTATCTCTCAGATGTTTTATATCGCTTTAGAATCATCATTCTTGTGTAGAATCTTGAAATATTGCAAATTTTTTAGAACTTAAATCAAGATATATGATTGTTCATGGGATTCATACATCATTTATATGAAGAATACAATTGTGAACTGTGTATTGTGTAAAGGTCTAATGATAAATTAGTTTATGGGAGTGATGTAATCATGTTAAAAAAATACAGATTTGTAAAATCCATCTAGAGGAGGACACAACTCTTATATAAACCTACCTACCTACCTCATGTTCCAGGACATTCTTAACTTAAATTATTCGTTTCTCATACTTTTAAAGGGCTGAAAATGTTTACTTGAGCCCAAATAAAAGCCCATTATAAAGTCACCACGTCATCACTCACTTTCTCTATTTAAAACCTCAGATTGTCTCAGTGTCAGATCATCCTACCATACCTCACCACATCACCTCTTCGTCTTCGCCAATCTCCATACGAGAGCTTTCTCTGTATCTCCGCTGGTAAGCTTCCGTTATCTCTCAGATCTGTTTCTTCACCTTCCGTTTTCTCACCGTGTGGATCCGAATCCAGCTATGGGTAGCTCCGGCGACGTTAACTGGAAACTTGACGACCACCCCAAGCTCCCCAAAGGTAAAACCATAGGATTGATCGTTCTCGACGGATGGGGTGAATCCGAGCCTGATCAATACAATTGCATCCACAAAGCTCCAACACCTGCCATGGATTCCCTTAAAAACGTATCTTCTCTCGCGTATTTCTCAACAAAATCGTGTTATGTAATTTTTTTTTAACGGTTCGTTTCTCAAACAGGGACGTCCTGACACGTGGAGGCTGATCAAAGCTCACGGCACAGCCGTTGGTCTTCCGAGCGAAGACGATATGGGAAACAGTGAAGTTGGCCATAATGCCCTTGGAGCTGGTAGAATTTACGCTCAAGGTGCTAAGCTTGTTGATCTCGCGCTTGCTTCTGGGAAAATATACGAAGATGAAGGTTTCAAATACATTTCTGAGTCTTTTGAGAAAGGCACTGTGCACCTTATTGGACTTTTGAGTGATGGTGGTGTTCACTCCCGCTTAGATCAAGTGCAGGTAGCTTTTTGATACATTTTTCTTAGGTATGGGCATTAGGGGACGTCTGATTATACTATTTTTTGGGTTGGGTTATAACATTGTCTAAAATCACCCAAAAATATACTTTTAGAACTTGCAAAATTAACTAAAAAAAATACTTAAAATATATAAATCATTGAAAATTTTAATTTAATTAGAATTATTGAAAATTTTAATTTAAAGTAATTAAATTACTTAAACTAATTAAAAACTATTTAATAATAAATAAAATAAATTACAAAAGAGAAATCTATTAGGATAGTCTTCTTAATAAATTTTCACAAAATAGTTTTCAAGGAGGAAAATATACATAACACTAGGTAGGTTTAACTAATTTAGATTTAGAGCTAAAAGGTAAAATTTTGGTATAATTTTTCAAATATTAAAAAATTAAAAATTTCAAAATAAAAATGTATTATTTTGGTTATTTTTTTAAAGTTTATTTTTGTGATAAAAACTTAATTTGACACATATAAAACATTTTAGCAATTTTTTGGATCTTAATTTGGATTTCGGTAGATTTTGATTCAGTTTGGGCTAACATGAACCCAAAATACCAACCTATTAAGTCCTATTCGGATATTTTTGTATAATGATCCGGATGGGGTATTGTTTTTTTGGTTCATGTTAAGGTTGGGCCGTAGACTTGTGGTAAAAACGCCCAGGCGTACCTTGACACCTTGTCTTAATGTGTTAAAAATGGTGGCCTTTGTTAATTTTCTTTATTTGTTCTGCAGTTGCTGTTGAAGGGTTTCGCAGAACGTGGCGTTAAAAGAATCCGTGTCCATATTCTTACTGATGGTCGTGATGTTTTGGACGGATCTAGTGTTGGCTTTGTGGAGACTCTTGAAGCTGAGCTTGCTGAGCTACGTTCCAAGGGTGTTGATGCTCAAGTTGCCTCTGGTGGAGGTCGTATGTATGTTACAATGGACCGTTATGAGGTGAGAATAGGTTCCATGAACTCTAATTGTTCGGGAAGGAAAGGATTAGACTTGACCTTTCAATTCATGATTACGCTTTGCAGAATGATTGGAATGTTGTTAAACGTGGATGGGATGCTCAAGTCCTTGGAGAAGCTCCCCACAAATTCAAAAATGCTCTTGAAGCAGTTAAGAAACTGAGGGCTGAACCTAAAGCCAATGACCAGTATTTGCCCCCGTTTGTCATTGTTGACGACAGTGGGAAAGCTGTGGGTCCAATCGTTGATGGTGACGCAGTTATTACGTTCAACTTCCGTGCTGATCGAATGGTCATGCTTGCCAAGGCCCTCGAGAATGAAGATTTCGACAAGTTTGATCGCGTGCGAGTCCCAAAGATTCGTTACGCAGGAATGCTCCAATATGATGGAGAGCTAAAGCTTCCTAGCCATTACCTTGTTTCTCCACCATTGATTGACAGAACTTCTGGTGAATATCTTGCACATAACGGCGTCCGTACTTTTGCTTGCAGGTTAACGTTCAGAATCTCTCGAATCTTTATTGCCTTCTATTGCTGTTCCTCATTTACAAGTTTTATACTCTTTGAGATCTTTCATGGTTTATTTATTTGCGTCAACTGATATTAGACATGAAATTAACATGCCTTCTCTACTTGCTCGTTAGAGGTCTAGTTTATGCTTGGGGTTACTTGCTATTTGAAACTGGTGAAATGTCCTAGCTGTCATTTTCTTGACGAGGTTATATACTTGAAGGTATGAGTTACTGACCCATTTACATTGGTGAAACAGTGAAACTGTTAAGTTTGGCCATGTTACCTTCTTCTGGAATGGAAACCGCTCTGGATATTTCAATGAAAAGCTAGAGAAGTACGTTGAGATTCCGAGTGACAGCGGAATATCATTCAATGAACAGCCAAAGATGAAAGCGCTGGAAATTGCTGAGAAAGCAAGGGACGCTATCCTTAGTGGCAACTTTGACCAGGTGAGTGTATGATCTTATCAAACTGTTACAATCCCTTTTCAAAATTTGATTTCTAACTATGGTGTGAATGAACTTTTGCAGGTGCGTGTTAACCTGCCAAATGGTGACATGGTGGGTCATACCGGCGATCTTGATGCTACTGTTGTTGCCTGTGAGGCTGCTGATGTTGCTGTGAGGGTAAGATTTCAATAAAGCCTTTAAAATGTGAATGTGAGTAGCTAGCTAGTTTTCGTAGAACAATATGACTCACAAGTGCTTGCTGCTCGGGTGTGCAGATGATCCTTGATGCCATAGAAAAGGTAGGAGGGATATATGTTGTGACTGCAGATCACGGAAATGCCGAGGACATGGTTAAAAGGGACAAAGCTGGCAAGCCCGCTCTCGACAAGGAAGGAAAGCTTCAGATTCTCACCTCTCACACCCTGAAACCGGTAAGCTCTAGCATTACCAAAAACTATGTGTGGTTGCAAATGTGCATCATAAAGATTAGACTAAGTATGAGAAGTTTTATTACCAGAAGTGAAATTCTGACATGATGTGTGGTTTGCAGGTGCCAATTGCCATAGGAGGTCCTGGTTTGTCAGCAGGAGTTAGGTTCAGACAGGATTTGGACACACCAGGGCTCGCGAATGTAGCTGCAACGGTGATGAACCTCCATGGATTTGTGGCTCCGGGCGATTATGAGCCGAGTCTGATTGAAGTAGTCGACAAGTAATGATGGTGTGGTGATCGTTGTTCCCACTTGAGCTTCTCTAAATTATCATTATGTTTTACGTTTTCTTTTCCTCGTGCTCTTCCTTTAATAAGTCCCTTCGATGTTTGGTGGTGGCTGTGGATCAAGTTAAAAACTGCACTTTGATGTAATGTTTGGCACAAACTGACTTTGATTTTGAAGGTTTAATAATAATTAAACGAATTACATAAAATTATTTGGAGTGTAGGAGGTACTGCCAAAGATTTTCATATTTTATTAAATTTAAAAATAGGTAAGTATCTTATACTATTAAAATTCCTTGAATGAAAAATATGATCTTCGATGTATAATAATAATAATAATAATCTACCAGCTTATTATTGTACATCAAAATGCTCGACGACCTCACAATCCTAAATATACACTAACTATTAGATCACCATTGAACCCTAACTATAAGCAGTTGTAGAGGGTAATGATTAAAACGAGAACCAACAGTTGATTCTTTCATGTAATAAAACATAGTTCTGACTGAAAACATAGAATCTATTAAGTCCAGCAAAAAAAAAACATTGAAATTCAGATAGAAAAACCAACAAAACTCTCACAAATGTCGGTCTAAACAGATTATTCGGGAAACTACTTAGATCGCTGTCTCATCTTTCGTCTCTTCCTCTTCAACCTCCTCATACGCTTCTTCTTCCACTATTACAAAACCAAAAATAGAAACAAGATAAATTCACCTAACTACTTCTGTTTCTACTGAGCTTAAGAAGTATACATAATCAACGTAAAACGCAATACTTACCTTAGCTCTCATGCTGGACTCTGCAGAAGATCTCTCCTCGTGTTGTGTTTAGATTTCAGATGAAAAGAGAGGCGGAGATGGTAGAGAGATTTTTTTTGTCTAGAGCTCAGATTGCACCATTAATAGCAGCGAAACCCTAGAAACTCGTTTAATGGGCTTTACTAATTCATGGGCTGAATAAAGCCCAAATATTTTTTTACCTCGTGCTCACGTTAGAACTCATTTCATGGGCTTTATTGCTGCATGGGCCCAATAAAGCCTTCAGACAGCCATGTCGACGAGACAGATACTTGCCTTTGGGTATATTCGCACGGGAGAGACAGATCTTCATCTTCCTAAAGGTTTAAGGTATTGATTAATCGATTTTCATTAAATATTCACAAGAAAGAAGATAATTTCTGGTTGACTTGCTTTCATCCTCTTCTTCTCCAGACATCATCTCCCACACCCAAAGGATCTCCTTTTTCCTTTTCCTCATGTCGAAGCAAACGTACAGAGTGTGTTTCTGCTTTCGCCGGAGGTTTCGGTACACGGCATCGGAGGCACCGCCTGAGATCAAAACCCTTTTCGAGAAATACTCGGAGAATGGAGTTATGACGGTGGATCATCTCCACAGATTTCTGATCGATGTTCAGAAGCAAAGTAAAGCTACCAGAGAAGATGCGCAGTCGATTATCAATGCTGCGTCTTCTCTTCTTCATCGTAATGGTCTTCACCTTGATGCTTTCTTCAAGTACCTTTTTGGTGACAACAACTCTCCACTTGCTGGTCATGTGGTAACTCTCTCTTGTTCATTCTCTGTCTTTTTTTTCTTTTTCCATTTCTTAAAAAAAAGAAATCTATGATTGATTCAAACTCAGATTTGGATTCAGATTATTTAGCTAAGGATTCCGAGTTTTTTGGAATTCAAGAGTTTTTTTTTTTTGAAGCAATTTGTAATTGTTTTTTCTTTATATGTATACCTAAAAAGACAAAACCAAGATCTGCAGAAAGTACAATGTATTAGCGGGTGGGTTTAGTGGATGGTCAAAAGTAGGAATGTATTAGATTAGAATGTGTTAGATGACTCGGGAAATTTTGTTCTGAGTTCTAGTCTTTGTTGAATATATAAATAAATATGTTTCAATTTTTTTTTTCTCTTAGAAAGGATTTGCAGAAAGTAGTAGAAGCTATATACTTTTCAGACAAGAGTCATGTACTCTTGTAGGAACCCTGACACCCGGTTTAGTGAATGGTCAAAGTTAGGAATGTTTTAGATGAGAATGTGTTAGATGACTCAAGGAAATTTTGTTCGAATCCTGTTTGTAATTCCAGTTTTTCGGGTTAAATTTATAAATAAATATGTTTCAAAAAAGAAAATTTTAAAAAGAAAAAAATTTGCAGAAAGTAGTAGAAGCTGTGTACTTATCAGACAAGAGTCATGTACTCTTGTAGGAACCCTGACACAAAATCGATGCACAGTTAATTAATTAAAAATTGAGAGAGTTTCAGGTTCATAGATGTTATTGTGGCTATATTATGCTTACTTTTTTTTATTTTGTTTTTAAGATTGGTTCTTGATAAATCTCTCTAATGAAATCATTGTATTAATGTGCAGGTGCATCAAGACATGGATGCTCCTATATCGCATTATTTCATATTCACGGGTCACAATTCATATTTGACCGGTAACCAGCTGAGCAGTGACTGCAGCGAGGTACCTATTATTGATGCATTGAAGAAAGGTGTCAGGGTGATTGAATTGGATATTTGGCCCAACTCCAACAAAAACGATATTGATGTTCTTCACGGAAGGTATAGTTTTACTGAAATTTTAATAATAGTGATGAAGTCAAGGTTTAAGTGCTTGTGCATTCTAACAGGACTCTCACTGCACCTGTGGAGTTAATCAAATGTCTAAAAGCTATCAGAGCACATGCTTTTGATGTATCTGACTATCCTGTTGTTGTGACTCTTGAAGATCATCTTACTCCAGAGCTTCAGTCTAAAGTTGCTGAGGTAAGCCTTCAAAGATTTTTGTTTTTTGGTTTTGCTAGATTATTAATTGTTTTTTTTTGCTGTATTCTAGATGGTTACTCAGATATTTGGAGAAATTCTGTTTACTCCACCTGTGGGGGAGTCTTTGAAGGAGTTCCCATCGCCAAACTCTTTGAAAAGGAGGATTATTATCTCAACGAAACCACCAAAAGAGTACAAGGAAGGCAAAGATGAAGACTCTGTGCAGAAAGGTAAATCCTTGGGTGATGAAGAAGTTTGGGGGAGAGAAGTTCCGAGCTTTATTGACAGGAACAAAAGTGGTTACAAGGTTTGTATGAATGGAGAAGACAAATCATCTTCATTCACTCAGTCTTGTTAGTGTCAAATTTTCTTTCGTGTTGCAGGATGACTTAGGTGAGAATGATGATGATGAAGATGATGATGACGAAGATGATGATGGAGACAACAAGTCCAAGAAGAATGCACCACCGCAATATAAACATTTGATTGCAATCCATGCTGGGAAACCAAAAGGTGGAATCACTGAGTGCTTAAAGGTTGATCCTGATAAGGTAAGACGCCTTAGCTTGAGCGAAGAACAACTTGAAAAGGCTGCAGAAAAATATGCTAAACAGATTGTGAGGTAATCCCCATGGATTATAGTCATATAGTTTTGATTATATCTTATCTGTCATGAACCCTGTTAAATCATGGTGTGGTGGTGCAGGTTTACTCAGCGAAATCTGCTCAGGATTTACCCAAAAGGAACTAGAGTTACTTCATCAAATTACAACCCGTTGGTTGGCTGGAGCCACGGTGCTCAAATGGTGGCTTTCAATATGCAGGTTTCCTCTTTTGCTAACATCTTTTCACCTTACTGCACATCAACCTTATTCTCCAGCCTAAGTCTTTTTATAAAATTATGTAAAGGGATATGGAAGATCATTGTGGCTAATGCAAGGGATGTTTAGAGCCAATGGTGGATGTGGATACATCAAGAAACCAGATATTCTGCTTAAAGGTGGCTCGGACAGTGATATCTTTGATCCAAAAGCTACACTACCTGTAAAAACAACACTGAGGGTGAGATTAGCTGAGTCTCTCTGTTTGGTCTTTTTTTCCAATGCAAATCTGAGTGAAGCTCGGTGGAACTCAATCTTTCTCTTATCTTTAGGTGTCTATATACATGGGAGAAGGCTGGTACTTCGACTTCCGCCACACTCACTTCGATCAATACTCACCTCCTGACTTTTACACGAGGGTAAACTTTACTTTACCTCAAAACCAGTAGAAACTGTTTGTTCTTCTCTTTGACAAAGGTCATGCAGGTTGGGATAGCTGGAGTTCCAGCGGATACAGTTATGAAGAAGACAAAGACGTTGGAGGATAATTGGGTACCAGCTTGGGATGAGGTATTTGAGTTCCCATTAACGGTTCCAGAGCTGGCTCTATTGAGATTAGAAGTGCATGAGTATGACATGTCAGAGAAGGATGATTTTGGAGGGCAGACATGCTTGCCTGTTTGGGAGCTAAAGGAAGGAATAAGAGCGTTTCCTTTACATAACCGCAAAGGGGAGAAGTACAAATCCGTCAAGCTTCTCGTGAGGTGTGAGTTTGTGTGATAACAGTATTGGGTCAAAACACTTTAAAACTGGTCTGTGATTTGGGTTCTAAGGATTTGGTGTGTGTGTGTGTGAGTCTGACACTGTCTGAGAGAGAGAATGATTGCTTTATTCGTTGTGTGTAACATATGTGTACAGTAAAAAGGCAGGAGAGATGTTCTTTTCTCCTGTGTTGTATGTTTTATATTGGCTTGTGTTGTATTTTATATAGTATCTGTATTTGAATCTACTTTATCATGGTTCTGGTTTGTGTTTTTGCTTCTTCGGATTAATACTTTTCAATCTCTAGTATTACAAACCCTGATCTACTATAACATTCTATCAGAAAGGAATATGTCTGTCTGGAAGCAGATGCTACTACACAATATATAGTGTAACCAGTTCACTGGTTACACTATATTACCCACCAGCAGATAATACAAAATAAAGCTATTCAGTAGGATATATGTATGTTATGGCGGTACATAGACATAGAAAAAAGTAAGAGAAAATAGTGTATATTGGGATCTTTTTCAGACGGCAAAACGTAAGAACATATAGAATACAAAGCAAGTTTACGTCTTAGTCTACCATTCGAGCATGGCAAATCCGGAAAGGATGAGAGAAGAGATGATCATGACTATAGACACTCCTGGAAAACAGGAGGCCTCTCCTGTCTGTGTGACTGTCTGCGTGGACGCCTCTGAATCGTAATGCAGTGAGGCGGTGAAGGCAAGGGAGAGAGTCATTGTGGCGAAAAAGACCATCGCTGTGTAATGGTTGGTGGAAGCCATCACTGTTGACTGAATTTTTGAACTCTCAGACAAAAACTCTGTCACTTGTGACTTCTTGTCTTAGGCTTTTTGGCTTTATGATCATTTTTGTCTGTTTTATAGGGACATAAAAAAGTTAGTGGGGGCGTGGAGAACGTGAGGAGCATAATCCGAAATTGTTGGACAATAGCATTAGAAGAGCATAATAAGAGAATCATTATCAGATAATCTCTCTATCTGAGTATCTTACAATTTTATATCAGAAAGATTTTTAATATAAATTTTAATACGCAATTGAATTTTAAGGTTGAAAATATTGTTCAGTTAAAGAAAATGCCAAATGGAATAAAGATTTATCAAGTTTGTTTGGGTCCTTTTCTACATCTCTTTTTTATAACTTTTACTAAGAAATTCTAATATTTTGTTACCTGTTTTATGATCAACATTCGTATTAAAAGTTTTTTAAAGACGTTTTTCTACCATATATTAATATTATAACAAAAGATTTTTTTTATCGATGCAAATGTTTAAAAAAAATATTTTTAAAATATTTTTACATTATAATAAAAATATATGGGTTGAGATTTTTTAGGTGAGAGGCCCATGCGAATGTGTTTCGGAAGCTGTTGAACAAAGTCCACCAAGCAATGGAGAGGATTGAAATTATCGATCACTTGATAAATGTTTGTCGACTTCTTGAAACCAACCAAAGAGTTTGGTTTGGCGAACAAGATGAGTTTACAACCCAAAGGAGAGGTGAAAAATTATAGTGTAACTGAAGAAAGGCCCAATAGAGAGGGGCATGAGCCCAATCAGACTTTATAAGGCCCAATGAGTTTCGTGTGTGGCATAGATTAGATACTATTCCATGAATGCTCTGTTTCTATGGGAATTCTTGTGCTAGGGTTGCCTTTCTTCTTTTTTTTGATGCCTAAACTGTTTGGTTAGGCACAGTCTCAATTTTTTTTCTTATGGTCTTCTCACTACGTAGATATTGGTTTAGATAAGGTTCCTCTGCCTTTGGTAGGTGAATCTGGAAACTTTGCTTCACAGCTAAATGCACTGCAACTGTGTACTTTGCTTTGCAAAATTTACAAAGGAGCTCCTCCGTGAACCTGTTGACCTCAGCAATCTCTGAACATATTTGTAGGTCTTTAGTTGACTTTCAGTTTACTAATTAGAATTAATCTCTGATCTGCTATAACATTCTATCATAAAGAGAAATATGTAATGTGATGGGACATGCATGGTACACAATATGTAAAAGGAATAAGTTTCCCCACAAGCAAATAATGTAATGTAAAGGCTTTTCATAAGCATCTCATCTCAAAGAGAGGATAGTGATGTTTTTCTTTATTGAGATTTATATGAGACAGAGAAATGTAACAACATTTAATTAGGATACAAAATAAATGTATTACAATATTGGTCTACCATCTGAGAATGGCAAATCCAGAAAGTATGAGAGAAGAGATGATCATGACTATAGACATTCCTGGAAAGCAGGAGGCTTCTCCTGTCTCTGATGAAGACTCTGAATCGTACTGTGCGGAGGCTGTGAAGGCAGAGGAGAGCGTCATTGTTGTGAAACATGCCATGGCTGCGTAATGATTGTAGGAAGCCATCGCTAGCTGTTTACTGAATCTTCTGACCTCTCTCAAACAAAAAAAACTCTCTGGCACTAACCTTCTTTGGCTTTTGGCTATTACCAAACTGTCTTGTTTTTATAGGGACAAAAAGTGTTCGTGGCGACGTGAGGAGCATAATAAGAAGCTGTTGAACCAAGTCCATCAAGCAATGGAGGAGCATTATCTCTCAATTCTGAATGCTCAAAAAGAGAAAAGACGAGTTCAAACCCAAAGGGAGGTGAGAAATTAAAGTGTAATTAACTAAAAGCCCAATAGAGTGGGCTGGAGCCCAGTGAAAGTTTATAAGGCCCAAATGGTTTCATGTGTGCAGAGATACTACTTGGAATGATCAGTTTCTATGTAACATATTTGTATGTGATGATGCACGATGGTTGTGTGCTTTAAGATGTAGTATTAATGTATATTATATGCTCTCATCAACATTTTGATGTTATCTATATCCTTTATCAGTTGAGCAGGACATGATTTTGTTTTCTTACAAAGATTTATTGGATGCACATTATTATCTTTATTTTTAAGATGATGGTTTTATACGGTTTTTATGCCACGTGAAATTTATGTGAATTTTACCTATAATTAATGTAAATGAACAGAGTAGGCCTGGGCGTTCGGTCCCCCAATCGGGTTCGGTTCGGTGTAAACGGATTTTCGGTTTTTCGGTTCTAAACATAAAAGTCCCATTCGGTTATTGAAGATTTTTGGTACGGGGCCGGTTCGGTACTCGCCGGGATCGGATCGGTACCGGTGTACATTTCAAAATCCGCATAAACCCGATAACCTATTGGATCCGGTTCGGTTTCGGATTTTAATAAAAAAAAAAAACCCATAGAACCAAAATAAACCGAATATAACCAAATGTAACCACATTAAACCGAAAAATAACTAAACATAATCCGAAAACATCCAATGAAAACCATAATATAGCATAAGTTTTAAACAAGAAGTAGATAGCAAACTGTAAAATACAAAACATATGAAAGCCATGAAAGCACTCTTCTCAGTTCTCAGCAATAAAGAAAGGAAGCCATGAAAGCACTCTTACGGCTTAGTGTTCTTCTGCAATTGTTGTGTCCCCATACTCTGAAAAGAGAGTAAAAATGATCATTTCAACAGTCAAGATATATAAGAAAATTGATCATTTCGTAACTAGGGTTCGTCGCTTCGTCGACTCGCAGCCGTAAAGAACCGAAGAGATTTCAATACATTTACTAAATGTATAATGAATGTATGTATATGCGCGACATGTTATAAATGCTCGGTTTAATCGGTTACCTTCTATGGATATCGGTTTAGTACCGGTCCGTCCCGTAGTCCAAAACTTTGGGCCTTAAAACCCATTCGGTATTTTCAACGGATCCGTTACCGATCCGGACCCGCGAATTCGGTTCGGGCTAAGGTGTGGGCTTCGGGTTCAGTATAATACGCCCAGGCCTATATATGACAATATTGATGCTAACTTTGTGATGTAAAGATACAAATCTCCTTCTAAACAACCTTATATATATGTAGATATAGCGAGATTATTCATATTTTTTTTTTCTGCGTTAACTCTTCAATTAATTTTGAAAAGACATGTACTTTCCAAGTTCCAACAATTTCGTTTTCACAATCGTTCTCAGAAAGAATCACTATCTGAAGAATCAGATAACACTATAACAGAACCAAATTATTTACACAGATTGAAACTAAAGTTTGAGTTCCAGAATTTATGGTTGAGTCAAAAATAATGTATCTCGCATAATTGTATATTTGTATAGACGTATTAAGTACATATGATAAACCTAAAATAATGAGATTTTTAAATCGTATACACAAACTTTGGATACCAAGAAGGGAATATTAAAGCATCCAATGAACCAAAAGAAGGCAAACACAAAAAGCCAAAGTAGAGGTTGAGTTGCATTATTTATGGAATTTTTAATGTAATCTAATCTATAAGATATGTATAATTATTGTATACTTGTTCGTTTATGTTACATTTCGAGAATTAGCTATTCAAAAATTAGATTTATACTACCGTCTGTCTTCTCATATATGCATGTCTGCGTTACCTTTTTCAAACA
>MU107760.1:0-20887 GCA_012274485.2 Sinapis alba | reverse complement strand
AAACACACATACAAGCCGTTAGAGATGTATAATCAAACACTGAATTGACTCGCTTTAACTTGTAACAAAGATGAACAAGAGTCGAAAAGAGAAAGAGACAATACCTGTGATTTTATTATCGAATGGTCTGATGAAGCATGAGATGGACAGGATCGGTGATTTATAGTAGCCAGTTTGAGTTTCTTAATGATGAAATCACGAATCGAGGTTCCTTTTTCGTAACTAGGGTTCGTCGCTTCGTCGACTCGCAGCCGTAAAGAACCGAAGAGATTTCAATACATTTACTAAATGTATAATGAATGTATGTATATGCGCGACATGTTATAAATGCTCGGTTTAATCGGTTACCTTCTATGGATATCGGTTTAGTACCGGTCCGTCCCGTAGTCCAAAACTTTGGGCCTTAAAACCCATTCGGTATTTTCAACGGATCCGTTACCGATCCGGACCCGCGAATTCGGTTCGGGCTAAGGTGTGGGCTTCGGGTTCAGTATAATACGCCCAGGCCTAGAACAGAGAATGTTCATTCACCTTGGCACCCATTATCTTTATTTTCAAGATGACTGTGTGTGCTTTAATATGGAGTATGAATGTCTCATCAACACTTTTATGTTATATATCCTTTATCAGTTGAGTAGGGCATGATTTTGTTATCTTACAAACATTTGATGCACACTATCTTTATTTTTAAGATGATGGTTTTATAAGTTTTTTTGTCACGTGAAAATTATGTGAAATCCACTAAAATTAATCTAAATGAACAGAGAATGTTCATTCACCTTTCACATTTATTTCATATCCTCTGTCTATATATATGCTATCCTTTTGATGCTATTATATTTTCTTGTCTCATCAATTCTTTGATAGCCTATCATGTTCCATATTTTTGTCGAATGATCTTTAATCGCTTATAGATATTCTTTATTATTATGTCGTAAAGTGGAAGTTGCTTCAAAATAAACATGTCTTGTATTACTGCTTTCTTTTCTTCTTCTTTTTTTGTCGGCATATACAATATTACTTTAGATAGTGAAAATTGGTTAAAGTTGTTGTTTAGAAAGAAATACATTTTTAGAGAACAATTTTTTTTAAAAAAAAAACTCGTAAGCTAAACCTATTGTAAGTTTATTATGAATATTTGATGCTTCAAACACACGTGTGTGGTGTGGGGGTGAGAGAGAGGTTGGTCTTGTTCATCTTTGACTCTAACCAGTCTTTTTCGATGCATTTTTCTTCACTCACAAGTCTATCATCATGTTTTTAACGAAAACATGTTTTATTATTTTTTATTTTATGCACCTCTTGCTTCTTCTTCACATCCTTATTTCTTCTCTATCTCTACTCTACCCATCAATCCCAACAAACACTTCTCTCTCTCTCTCTCCTTTTCATATCCATTACACATATTCATATCATTCCAAAGCAATCCCCACAAATCATATCTTCCTCTCCATCCTTCCTTCTCACAAATCTCTCCAAACACTAAATCTCTTTCTGTGTAGTCTTACTTCAAAAAGACTCCACAAGTCCAAATGATGATGAGGAATCCGGACATTACTACGATCAAAGACAAGAACAAGGCAACTATTAATGCATGTGGTGGTAATAACAACAAACCGAAGCTAAGAAAGGGACTTTGGTCTCCTGATGAAGATGAGAAGCTCATAAGGTATATGTTGACCAATGGACAAGGATGTTGGAGTGACATTGCTAGGAATGCTGGTCTCTTACGCTGTGGCAAAAGTTGTCGCCTTCGTTGGATTAACTACTTGAGACCTGATCTTAAACGCGGTTCCTTCTCTCCTCAAGAAGAAGATCTCATTTACCATTTGCATTCAATTCTTGGTAACAGGTAATTCTTTTCAAAATGCAATGAATCTTAGACCTAGGCGAGTTCTTAGCGGGGGTTCTTAACGTAATTTAAGAACCGATTCTTAACATTAACAAAGAAAAAATTAAGAACCGGTTCTTAAATATCTTATTTAAGAGCCGACTCTTAACTTTTCTTTTGTTAAAGTTAAGAACCGGTTCTTAAATACCGCTAAAACCCCCCGCTAAGAACCATTCTTTAATAATGCTCTTATATTTATTCATGATATAGCCTATTTTCTTGGTAACAAGTAACTCTATCTTTGTATCTTTTCACAAATGCAAAGTTGGAAAATAGATTTGGCGGTAGAATGAGCTAGTCACATATTTTTTGTTGATAATTATTTGTACCCTAAAAACATTACCAGGTGGTCTCAAATAGCTACTCGGCTTCCAGGAAGGACAGACAACGAGATCAAAAACTTTTGGAACTCAACACTGAAGAAAAGGCTTAAGAACAACAACAACAACAACAATACTTCTTCAGGTTCATCACCTAACAATAGTAATAGTAACTCTTTGGACACAAGAGATCAACATGTGGACATGGGAGGCAACTCAAATCCAATGATGGATAACTATCATCATCAAGATGACATGATGATAATGGGGAACACCATGTGCATAGACTCTTCCTCATTCAGTTTTGCACCTGTGGTTAGTGGTGTGGGATTAAACTGTCTTGATCATAACCAATATCAACAAATGGTAAACTCAGGGAATAACAACGTTAATGGGTTAGGAGATTATGGAAGCGCAATTCTTGATCAGATCAGCAATAGAGCATCAGTAGAAAGTGAATGGTTTCTTCCCCAGTCTGATAATACCAATGTCATTGCTTGTACCACAAGCAACAACCTAAACTTAGAAGCCCTTGATCCTTGCTTCAGTAGCAAAAATATGTGTCATTCAGAAAATTTCAAAGTAGGGAACATTATGGGTGTGGAGAATAGTTCTTGGGAAATAGAAAACCCAAAAATTGGAGATTGGGATTTGGATAGTCTCATAGATAACAACTCTTCTTTCCCCTTCCTTGATTTCCAAGTTGAGTGATAAATATCCTCTCTCGCATTCTATCTTCTTTTTACTCATCAGTCCTTATTCATTTCTTCAATTTCTTCTATACATATATTTTTTTAATCAATTTCTTCTGTTCTTTTCTTCTTCCTATATTCTTCCATCACATGTCTATTATTCACAATAAGATTGTTCTTGGAAGCGAGATGTATATGCATATATAGTTTATATCTATAGGAGGAGGAACTAGTCACCATGCATGGTTCCTTTAGTGTATAAAACGTGAATAGGAAGGTACATTGAGACTTTTATTTTGCTGCGGAAGTACTTAAATAATGATGGTCCACGCAATGAGTTGATTAGTTGGTTTATTTGTATATCTTTCTTTCTTTTTTCAATTTTTTTTTTGTACAAATCCGAGTTTGATGTGTAAAACACGATTCGTAATAAGAAAGCATTTTATATTTCATTCTCTTTCTACTTAAACTTGGAGTTATTTACTACCAAATAAAATCTTTTCAATTGCTTGAGATATTGTAAACATGCATGTACAGACTCTCATCTGTTTTCATCAAAGTTACAAAAAAACTTATCACTTGACTTGGTTTTATTGGTATGGTTACGTTAGAAAAGGAAATATTAGAAAATTATAGATACCTATTTTTAAAAAATATATAAAATAAAACGTAAACTTGAAGAAGCCGCCGTGGAGTGAAACAAAAATGTGTATTCGGCTTTAAATTATGTCCCCTACTTATCATAACAAACAAATATTTATATCAGAAATGTGGATTATGAGTTGACCTCAAAGCATGATTAACTCTAAGAAATTCATATGGGTTTCTTAATTATTATTATTTTTTTAAAAAAAACAAACAAAATTGAATCAATCGCGAGCCGTCACGTGTCGGTGGGACACACAAACAGTACAAAAAATTCTTAAGAACCGGTTCTTAATTAATAACTTTTGAAACCGATTCTTACATTATTCATGACACCCATACCTCTAAAAAACTCCCTAAGAACCCCTTTTGTAGTTCGTATTGAAATGACTACATGGACCAATAGAAGGTCCCAGCCCAAAAGAAACATTACGTCTGATTGTTTGGTTTGATCGAGGGCATGATTATTGCGGGGTTTTTAGGGGGTGAAATTCTTAACGTAATATAAGAACCAAATCCTAAAAACTTTGCAATAATTATGGTCTGAGTCGGATTTTGGTTCGATTTCATGAGGTTCAAGAAATTTATTCCTTATAATTGATCAATAATTTATTGCCCATAGAAAAAACTGAAACAAAACTAAGAGAAGTTTCCTAAGAGAAATTTAATAAAATAAATACTTTTGTATAATTACGTTACGTATAATGTAAAGTATTACACCCAAAAGACTAATTAGTATAGTTGCCTAGGTAGAATGATTGGTTAAGTAATTATCACCTATATATTTAAACTTAAGCGTGAAGGGTATATTTGATTACAAAAACAACAATCCCAAATCATTACTTGTGTAATTATAGTTTTCTCCACCATATCATTTAAAACGCCATAATTGATGCTTAATTTACTCCACATCAGTGAAAACATTTTAGAGAAAAACATCAATCATATGATTCATATGTATTTCTCTTGTAAATATAAATGAACCCATCGATCAAATAATCTTCTATCATCACACTCACAAAACCCAAAGCTCATCAGGGAACTTAGGTTACTAATGGAGAGAAGAGAGGAGGAACATTACTCAAACTACTTTGTCCAAAGCCCTTCATCGGTTTTCCACGACCCTGAATCCTTGTTCCAGTCCCCATCCCAATATGACTCAGTGCCATTGGTCTTAGTCCACCTCGATGAATCCCCTAAGCACTCAGATTTCTTGAAATATTCTGAAACCAAATGTGTGTTTGAGGATGATGATGATGAAGAGAAGAGGTTGATGCCATTGCGGAGACCCAGGTCGGGTTGGTGGGTCGTGCTACAAATATTGTGGAGGTTTCTGTTTAGCTTTGGAGTGGCATTGCTTGTCTTCTACATTGCTACTCAGCCTCCTCATCCTAACATTTCTCTTCGAGTAATATTCATATTCTCCTAATTTCCTAGTACCAGCTTTTTTAAAAGCAGTGTCATCATGGTGGTCTAAAAGCATCTTGAACTAATTGTTATATTCATCTTTAAATGCTATAATAGAGAAAAAGTACTTCAATCTATTGCTATACTCACCTCTAAACTAGAGATTGATATTTTTGCCTCTATTTATAGAGGAAAAATAGCATTCTTCTATTATATAGTCATTTTTTTATTTTCAAAACAATCTTTTAACTTTCAAAATTTTATAATTATAACTATAAAAATATTTTTATAGGAAAATACAGTTTTTATAAACATATAATCACACTTTTTATCTACTTAATAATCTTTTAGTGAAACTTTAATTTAAACAAAACCATAATTTTATGAAAATCTTGTAAAAATCAATACTAAATAGGATTAATTTGTAACTTTCATAAATAAAAGTTACCTGTTGTAAAACTAAAAAATCGTTTGAGAATATTCTCTTTTATAGTCAGAAATAGAAAAATATATTGGAGAGAAACATATTTTTATTTTAGAGTTACTGAATTTTAGAAATAAAAATAAGAGAATACATTGAAAATTGTCTAATAGTCGAAATAAGCATTCTTGAGAGCTAGCTTTTCCATTGGGGTCTCAATCATTGTGAATCTTTTTAAATGGCAAGAATGCATGAATCTTACATAGGATCTGATGATTAGTATGAATTTTGGTTCTAGATCTCCCAAAAATATGAATTATATAAAAAATATTTCTCAAAAATTCTTTTGTGTACATTAGAGCTATATTTGTTTACTCTACCTAAAATGTATGTAATTTCACAGATTGGAAGGATCAATCAGTTCATATTACAAGAAGGTGTGGATTCACATGGAGTGACGACTATGCTACTCACTTTCAATTGCACTACCAATCTCATAGTGGATAACAAGTCTAATGTCTTTGGCCTTCACATTCATCCTCCGTCTATCAAATTCTTCTTTGGCCCCCTAAACTTTGCAAAGATGAAAGTAAGTCTTTTATCTAATCATAGATGTAACATTCAGTATTAAACTTATGCTACATGAATTCACACGTTGATTGTTTCTTAACCTAGGGAACTAAACTGTATGCATCAAGCCATGAGTCAACAACGTTTCAGCTATACATAGGAACAAAGAACCTGGCTATGTATGGGGCAGGAAGAGAGATGGAGGATATGCTTCAATCCAAAGCTGGATTGCCTTTAATTCTAAGGATGAACCTAATCTCTGACTTTCGAGTTGTCTGGAATATAATAAACCCTAAGTACCATTACAATGTCGAGTGTTTATTGTTTCTTTCAAACATAGGGAGACACAACCAAGCTACAGTGGTAAGAGAAAAATGTAGGTTGGTATCTTGATTTATCAGAGATTCTTCTCCCTAAAGGCATTTACAAGTACTGGAATCATGCAGAGGAACTTGCAATGGAATTTTTCTTGTGTTTATTTTATATGTCAGCCACATATCTACATCTTATCAAATCCTGATGGTGCATATATATATATATACAGAACGAAAATCAAATTTTACCAAAAAAAACTTTTGCAAATATTTCTAGTTTCGCTCCTAACTAATCCATTCATCTACAACTATAAACTCACTTGGGTCCATAGGAGCACATATGTCTCCCACCTGATTGGCTCCGTTCTCTAAATTCATCAATACCTATCCAACTGGTTGATATTAATTTAAAATTTAAATGTAAGGATGTGACTATTACAGATTAATTTGGCATAATTAATCGTATATGCTAATGCTACCCCTCTTTCTCTTAGGCCATGATTATTGCAGGGTTCTTAGGACTGGATTCTTAACGTAATATAAGAACTGTCTCTTAATTTTTGTAAATTAAATTAAAGTTAATAAACAGCTTTTATATTATGTTAATAATTTCCTCTAAGAATTCCACAATAATCATGTTTTTAGTAGCCAATGAATGTCAATTCCGTATTACATCAAAGTTGATATTTAATATATATATATATAAAAAGATACTAACAAAGCAACCTGACAATATATAAATAGTTGTTCGTGTTATTGGGCGTGTAGACATAATGGTGTCATTCTGGAGTGTTGATGTCTTTGTGATTATATAATTTCCGAGAGACGTCAAGTGTTTTCTATGAAATATTTAAGGCATGTAAATTTGTACCTTTTCATGTTCTCTTTATAAAAAGTATGTGTGTTGTCAAATAATTATATCTTTTGAATTTAGAGTGCGCATTACACGACTAAAATTCCAAAAAGAAGGTAATAAAATAACCTAATATTTTCATCCACGAATCATTTTGCATTCCATCTGCCAAATAGTTTGAGATAAGAATCATATGATCAACGCAGATTAAGATAATAAAATAATAGTAAACATAAGATAATTAAAGTAGATGATAAGAAACGTGAGGTATCAAATGTTGTTGAATGGGTATCGTGATGGAAAAAAATATTAGAAGGTGAAGGCGCATAACAAGAAAATTAAATATATTAACATGGTATTATATAAAACTGTATTAAGTATTAACAAATGCGAAAAAGTAAAGACAAATGAATGTTAATTGATTGTTGCATCTTAATTGGGAATCCTACGTAGCCAGCTTTTATTGTATAGAAACTGATTGGTTTCAGACGCATATCGAATACTTACTATTCGTACTCCACTTCTCCTGGCCGAGAACTTTGCCAGAGTTTACAAATTGTTGATTGCTAATCAAGTGACTCAACGACTTCTTAAATAGTTAATTACTAGTTTGTATGATCCACTAATTATCTAGAGTCAAAATTGTTTTTATTTGATACGGGTAAAGCAAAGAAGCTTAGAACCAAATCAATAAAGAAGACAGGCGATTTTGAACATGATTTTTTTTTGGTTTGGCCAAATTCAGAAGCAGGGAACTTAAGTGAGCTAAAACAAGGAAAATAATGATAATATGTTTGTAAATATATGCGTCTACCAAACGAACAAAAATATATAGCTGTACTGCAACCGCAGAAAGTTGTGTCTGCTAAATGAACAACACTAATATATACAAAAAGGTTCTTATGTATTTCAGACTTTTAGTTCGGTTTGGTTTTACTTCCTATGGTAAGTGATCATGCCGTCGGTTTATCTTTATCTTAACCGACACTGACTAGTATTTTATTGTATCATTGTAATAAGAAAAATGCATGCAATTCCGAAAACTTGCATGCATATGTTTACAAACATATTATATAAAGTTTCAAGTATCTTGTAGGAAATTGAGACTATTGATGTGTGATATACAAAGCTTAGAAAGCTTAGAAGTAACATATCTTTACAGGTACGATAATTTCCACAGCTGAATTACCCAATATGTGGACAAAAAGATATTACATAAAGTAGAATGTGCATTAAATAGATAAAGTAAAGTTTGGAGAATATGTGGACAAAAAGATAGAAATAACATGAGTGGAATTTTTGTATAAATTGGAGCCAAGTGTTGGCACACACTTATAAAACTGGAGCCAAGTACTCCTACTGACACAGGCCTATTGATTATCCAGTTTAAACACTCCCAAACACTCACTTGTATCACCACTCATCTCAGGTTCACGTGATTACTTATATAAGCTCTTGACTACATACATGTAAGTATATTTTTCCTCCATATATCTCATAGCTAAGTTCTTTCATTGCTTGTTACTATAGTATCTATGTTCGCTATCCAAAAAAGGTATATATACCTTAACATAGGAAGGGCATTTCCATGTGTCTATAGAAAGACTATTTATACATACGTGTTGATGTATACATTAAAATGCCTCGTTATTTCAAACACAAAAACACTTTAGAAATACATTAAAGTTGTATTTCAATCACAAAAACACTTTCAAAATGTTAAATCTATTTAATGATAAAGTAATATTTTAGAAACTAGTGAATTCTAATTATGAAGAATGATTCCCTTTTTAGTGGAAGAATATCAAAATTAAATGAATACCTAAATAGCAATTAAAACTAAAAAAAAAAACTCTTTCCCACTAGGATTAATACAAGTAATATAATTTTCAACGAAAAAAGATATCCTTTCACAGTCAGCTTCAGTACCATACTTTGAGTTCATGAGCACCATATATTTCCTATTAATTTAATAAAACTTTGGAAAATTAATCCCAAAAGGCAATCCAAAAATTTTATGAGAAAATATACGATTTCATATCTATTTTCATACAGTAACTTTCATATAATCGGTGTCTATAATTGAAAGACTTAGGAAAGGAAACCTTTATTTTTTCAACAAATATGGAAGAAATAAATCAAAGTATCAAATACACTTCTTTCAAATTAAATACCAACGAAATGCATGCTAATCGCGTGTCTATAAATACACATACGTTTATTTGTACACAGTCGCTAATATAAACGCTCCCTTTGCTTATTCGATTCTTCGAAAGCACTTACGATATTTACAGACACGACAAATTAACACAGAGACAGTCTCCAAGGAGAAGATCGATCGATGACAGAAGCTGGTGATCTTACTTCCGTTCCAGCCAGCGTGATCATCAGGCCGATCCCATTTCTTGTTATTTTCAAAGATATAACGTAAGTGTATTTATATGACATAGCATCGAGAAGATTAGAACATCTTTATTGAGGGACTCTTAGCGGAATTTAAGAGACATACGGTCTCTTAGAATTTAACTAAAAAAAGTTAAAAGACTATCTTTTAAATCCCGTTAAAAGACCTTCAATAAACATGTCCTTAACTAACACTAAAAAAAAGGAGTGACGCGTAACGTTTATATTTATTTTGAAATTGTAGACATGTATTCAGTATGGATGCAATTGGGAGAGAGCTACTAAGCATAGCGTTTCCGGCGGCTTTGGCTTTAGCTTCTGATCCAGTAGCCTCTCTGATTGACACTGCTTTTATTGGACGTTTAGGAGCGGTTGAGCTAGCAGCGGTTGGAGTATCCATTGCGATATTCCAACAAGCTTCTAGAATCACGATATTCCCAATTGTGAGCATCACAACTTCCTTTGTTGCTGAGGAAAACACATTGGAAAAAATGAAAGCAGAAGAAGAAGAAGCAAACAAAGCGAAGAATGTTCATGCAAATACTTTGGCTATTCAAGATTCCTTGGAAAAAGGCGTTGCGTCAACCACAAATAACAATAAAAACCAGCCGCAGCAAACGCCAAGTAAATCCCATTAACTTGCATTTGCACTCGCTTTTCGTTTTTTTGGAAAAAAAAAGATCAATTTTATTCAATCTTTTAATATTCCTATGGCTTTTTTTTCTTGTTTATGTATGTATATTAAAATTAAAACATTTTTTGGAGACATAAACATCTAATGCAAACGGATTATTAGAGATGTCCGTCCATAAGTATATTAACAAGGATGTCTAACATGTAAAATATTAATACTTTAATATAATTTAGTTAGTGGTTAAATTTTAAAATACATTAAAAAGTAAAAGCAATTGTGGAATGATATATAATATTAAATTATCCTTACTTTTTTTGTTGAGATTGTAAAGGGAACTTATTTTGGTTCTCTTTCCCCCTTTAACAATTTTTTAATTTATTTAATGTTTAAATACTTGTTATATATTGTTATTAATGTTGCCTTTAAAACAATTTTATTGATGGGTTCTCACCTAAAATATCTAAAAGTACATTAAAGTGTATGTATATATTATATATATGTATGTAGTTATGAATTTTAAACTTTACGGGAAATGTAACTCAAAATATCTGATTTTAGAAACTTTGGGTTATATATCCCGTAAGCTTAGAATCCCACAACTACATATATAATATATACATACATTTTTAATATATATTTAGATACTTTGGGTGAGAATTTATCAATGGGGTTGCTTTTAGCTTTCAGTTTGTGCTTAGCATTTATGTTTACACCTCTTGTAATTTAAGTTTACACCTCGCTAAATAATTTTTTTGAAAAAACTACACTGTTTACCAGAAAAATGTAACGAATTAATCTTGTTTTGTTTAGCTGAAGTGAAACTAACTTCGGATACAATGTCAAACAACGGAAACAAAGCAAATAAGAAAGGAAAGAAGACTATCAAATCGGCATCAACGGCCATGATCATAGGGTTAACCCTAGGCCTTGTGCAAGCTTTTGTCTTGATTTTCACCTCGAAGGTGCTTATAGGCATCATGGGAGTGAAACCGGTATTATAAATGAATATATATACATAAATAAACATGCAGATATATATATATATAGTTGGATATAGCCAAAATGTTTGACTAATTTGAGTTCACTTCCGATGATCAGAACTCGGCAGTGATGTCACCAGCGCAAAAGTACCTGACCATAAGATCATTAGGTGCTCCTGCATTGCTTCTCTCGCTTTCAATGCAAGGCATCTTTCGTGGCTTCAAGGACACCAAAACTCCTCTCTATGCTACTGGTAAGAACATATTTATTGAGGATTTCTTAGGGCGGATCTCTTAGCGGGATTTAAGAAACGGTCTCTTAGTTTTTAACTAAAAAAGTAAAGATAGATAAAAAAGAGACATCTCTTAACTTTTTTAGTTAAAAGCTAAGAAACCGTCTCTTAAATCTCGCTAAAAAATCTGTTCTAAGAAACCTTCAATAAACATGCTTTAAGTTGCTAATTTTTTTATGTATCTTTAAATATTCTTATTATAACATATTACCTAATATAACATGTTTCATATTTGATACATGAAACAGTCGCATCAGATGGTCTGAATATCATTCTCGACCCCATTTTCATCTTTGTGCTTCGTCTTGGCGTCAGTGGTGCCGCCATAGCTCATGTCATTTCTCAGTATAAGAGAAAACTCTTAACTTTTTTCCATTCATGCAAATGTTAAACTGAAACTAGTAAACTCAAGACTTGCTTTAATCAAGTGATTCGAGTTCCGCTAGGCACATATATGTTTCTGTGAGAATTATATTAGGATTATATAGAGATTAATGGACTATGAAGCTTAATCTTTAATGATTAAAAAGTGTGACAATATAAATATGCACATTGGAAATTAATTTTGATGAAACATAAATAATATATAAATTATTTGGGTTAATGTATTTATCGGCAATTGATTTTAATTTGGAAATTCAGGAAACTTAATAAATTAGTCTAGATTTCAAGTAAAACTAATTGTTTCGTTTGTGTGAAGGTACTTCATGCTTCTTATATTGTTCATCCGCCTCGCTAAGGAAGTTAATTTGATGCCACCAAAATTTGGAGACCTTCAATTCGGAAAGTTCATTAGAAATGGTAGAGACACATTTAATAAAGTTGTTTTTCTTGCAATGATCAAAGTAAAAGCTTATTACTAAGAAAAAAATAACTTTTTCTAAAGTAACGTTAAAACATGATTTTGTTTGTTTTTCAAGATTTTCAATTATGTTTCTGAAAAATAAAATTATTCAAGTTCATAGGCCCAGTATATGATTTTACTTTCTTTTTTTTTATAACTTTTTTTTGAAGTAGTGACGCAAAAGTGTTTATCTACAAAATGGGTATTAAAAACAAACATGAATGTGGTTTGTGGATATCTAACAAGTTTGTGCACACCAAAATGAAAGGGGGATTAATGCTGGCAAGGACCATAGCTGTGACATTTTGTCAGACCTTGGCAGCATCAATGGCGGCTCGGCTCGGAACAACACCAATGGCTGCATTTCAGATCTGTTTACAAGTCTGGTTAACGTCTTCTATGCTCGCCGATGGTCTTGCCGTTGCTGGTCAGGTACTATAATCAACTATTAGTGTATTTAATATGGTTTGATCAAGTTGCATATAAAAATAATCGTATAATTTAAATCTTTTGCAGGCGATTCTGGCTTGTTATTTTGCCGAGAAGGACTACAACAAAGTAACTGCTGCTGCATCACGTGTTATACAGGTTACATATATATCTTCATCCTCCTTCCTTCTTATAGTAATAGTTCTAGAACGACACAAATTATTAAAAAAATTTAAACAAATCAATTTGATATGCAGATGAGTTTTGTGTTAGGACTTGGACTGTCTGTTTTTGTCGGACTGGGTCTATACTTTGGTTCCGGGGTATTCTCCAAGGACCCTGCCGTTCTTCACCTCATAGCCATTGGAATACCGGTACTTTTAATACCATTAAACTCACTAACAATAAATACTATTTAAATAGATCCACAATGATATCATACTCAAGCTGAGGAAAAATACTGATTAAAAAAAGGATTAACCCTAGTAATTAATGGCTAATAAGAGGTTATATATAATACATCAGTTTGTAGCAGCAACACAGCCAATAAACTCACTCACTTTTGTATTGGATGGAATCAATTTTGGAGCATCTGATTTTGCTTACACTGCATACTCCATGGTACACACTATTTTTATTATTAATCAATATATTTTTATAATATTTCGTTAAATGTTTGTTTCTAAATTCTTTCTTTTCCGCATATTTTTCTTACAATTTGAAGTAATTTTTCTTATGACTTATGATAAATCAGGTAGGAGTTGCGGCAGTAAGCATTGCAGCAGTTATATACATGGCAAAGTTGAATGGTTTTGTAGGAATATGGATAGCTCTTACGATCTATATGGGTCTCCGTGCTATTACAGGAATTGGCAGGTATTTTATATTAGGCCCTAACCGGCCTTTAGTAAATTGTATCCAGCTCCATTATACTAAACCATATAGTCTTTGACTCATGTGAAATTATGCAGGATGGCAACAGGAACCGGACCGTGGAAATTCTTGCGTGGACGATCCCCTTCATATTCCTAGGACTTGGTGTATAATGAGTTGCATCTTTTTCGTTTATATTTCTTGTGTTTCTTATCTTGTTCTCTTAAACAGTCTCGGATAAATAGTTGGCTCAAAGGTTTATGTGTTTCTGCATATTGACGCATAAAGGAGCCCTGCAGGCTTGGTTAGAGATTTTCTTTGTGGGAAGGGTTTGTTAGGCTGGGTGCTTCAGAGAAGTCCCAACTTTTCTTTGGTATTTACCAAAGAACAACAAAGAAAACTGTTATTAGTCCTTGGGGTTTTTGTGACAAAAAAAAAAAAAGAAGTCCTTGGGGTTATTAAATTGTTTATTTCCTCCATAAACTTGGTTGGCATTACTATACAACCATATCAATTCTGAAAAAAGTTATGAGGGATATCAAATTTAAAACTCAAATCTAACCAAATCTAAGTTTAATATTTTCTTACACACAAAAAGGAAATTTGGTTTGCATTTAAATTGTTTTCTAAGAGTAAAGGTTCCCATGTTCTTCTTTCTCATGTTAATATTCTTACATTTAGAAAATGTTTTCTAAAAGTTTTTCAACTGCTTCGACTTTTTACACTTTTTATGGGGGTGATTTCAAAATTTCTCTTCAATTTAAAATTTTCATGTAGTGATAATATATTCAATAGCTAATGGTTTTATAGCACTTTTATTTTACTCAAAACTTATCATATCACAATATATCATGAATTAACTATAATATAATTCCAAAAGGAGAGAGACATACAAAGCAAATAACCAAGTCCATGAGCAGGCTAAAGCCGAGAATAAAAGCACAAGGATACAGTGGTCACAAAGCTAACAATCGATCTAAGCAACATGAGAAACCACAATCTGATCAATGACAGGTCCACAGAGAGATCCCATATCCATTTTCTTGGTATGGTAATAACCACTAAAGAAAGTAATCCTAGTTCTTGCCCCAATGGCCTTGAACCTGAAACTTGCCATCTTAAAGTGACCTCCACCAACTGAAGTGTGCGGCACTTTCAGTGTATCTTTAGCTGCAAAAGCTTCAACCATCATGGATCCATGGCAGTCGTTTTTAGCATCTCCAACTGCAAAGGAGAGGCTGTAGGTTTGACCTGGTGACGTTCTAATGACTTGTGCAATGGCACTTTCTTTCCCTGCAACGAGCTCGATGGCAGCTTGTCCAAAGGGGACATTGAAGTACTTGGAGTCTATGAACTTAACTGCCTTGAGTGACTCTATGATCCATCCAGGTAAGGGTGATGTGAGATCTTCTTGTTTAGGTGGGAGGAGGACTCCTTGTGTTGAATTCACAAGACGGTGAGGACCTTCTTCGAACCCTCCGTTCTTCACTAAGTTCCCTGCATTTAAATAACAGGGTCACAACATTATAGCTTAACCGAATAAACTTAGATCATCTTCAATTCTACTCTATAATTTACGGCAAAATGAAGTGATAAACAAACAAAAAAATTATCACTCCATTTATAGAATAATCATTTTTTTTATTGTTCATTACTCCATTTCCCACTCTATTATGCAATAAATTATGGAGTAGCATTGGAGATGCTCTTAGGGCATCTCCAACCCAACTCTATTTTTTCCTCCATTTTGGAGTAAAAGTGAATATGGAGTAAACATTGTTTTAATCCTACTTCATTTCTCTCCATAATGGAATTTACTCCATAAATGGAGTAATCTATTTTTTGTTTGTTCATCACTCTATAATGGAGTGAGAAATGAAGTGGGGTTGGAGCAATTTTACTCCATAATCATTTTTACTCCATTTTGGAAGAAAAAATGGAGTTTTACATTGAAGATGCTCTTAGAACATTTCCACTTCATTTTTTACTCTAAAATATTA
The DNA here is from genome assembly GCA_012274485.2 of Sinapis alba. NCBI lineage: Eukaryota > Viridiplantae > Streptophyta > Magnoliopsida > Brassicales > Brassicaceae > Sinapis > Sinapis alba. The sequence goes on along the minus strand of MU107760.1, from coordinate 5,318 downwards.
TTCTATAAATAAATTATTTTTTATCTTTTTATTCATTACTCTAATTTTACAGCATTTTTATAGTGAAGATGGATATACTCTAAACCAAAGATTGAACCAAACTAAACCAAACCGAACCAAAGAAAGTTATAGAATTACCTTTGGTGTACATTGGATGAACAAGCTCTTTAATGGCGACAGCATCCAACAAAGGACCACAAGCTGGATCTTCTTGAACTCCAGGATTATGAAAAGTCACCGTAACTACAGAAGTCTTGGCAACGAAAGCCCAAGCGTACACGTCACCACCGAAGCTATTGTAGAGTGTCTGAAGCGGCAAGTCACCGGACTGAGGAGAAACAGAGACACGAAGTACCTCGTCTTGTGCACAAGTTCTCGACGCGCCGAACGTGAGCGCGTAGAGAGAACCTGGCTTGACTTTTAGTTTCTGAGAGATCTTGGCTTCGTTGCCGAGCCTCACGGCGTGAACACCGTGAGCCACGGGGAAATACATGCCTCCCGGTTGAGGACCACCGGCTATGTACTCGACGAAACCGGTGGTTACCCATTCGGGCAAGGCGGTTTTGCCGAGTAGAACTGTTTTTTTCATGTCTGACTTCTTTGGTGACTCCTCGAAGTTCCCATTACGAAGAAATCCTGAAGAAGTAAACAGAACGTAAAAAGCTTAGATCTACATATAAAAATTGATTATTCTCCTCCAAGAAGCACTAAATCTTGATTCAGATTCCTAAGCAGAGTAGACCCATCTTCTAAATCCACAGAGAATGTGTGTTTACCTTCATAAGCAGGAGCTCCAAGAGCAGCAGCGCATAAGACTAGTAAGAGAGGTAGAACAATAGATTTAGGCACAGCCATTTTCTTGTTTTTTTAGTAAGAGAAGAGTTGAGTGATGAGCTTCAGTGAGGGTTTGTGAGAGGAAGACTATCTCGAGATGCTGCGACTTTATAAAAGAAAAGTGAGAAGAAGAAGAAGAAGAAAAGGGTTTAACGCGAGCTGGGGAAGAAAGAGAGAGAGAGTGAATCACGTAGAAAGAGTCAATAGAAATGGACCCCATTGATGCATTTTGTCTGTATGTCTCAGTGAAGCTAAAACCGAGTTTCTCCTTGATTCATGCTCTTATTTTGTATTGGCACTTGTGCCCTGCTTCACAATGTTTCCCATGGGTGTTGAACAATTGGAGTGGTCTAACAAAACCTACATATAAAAATATAATTTTTTTAAAAAAAATTAAAAAATAAGATATAAATTATAGTTATGGTTTAAAATTTTAGATACATTATTAAATTTAGAGTTTATAATTTTAAAAGGATGTCAAATATATAAATAGAACTAAAATTTTTAAAAATTATTCTATTATATTGTTAAATATATTGTTAATATTATTACTTTTGAACAGAGTCCATAAATAATTTGAGAAACACTGATGAATAGTATTCAAATCTTTGGACAACAACAACAACAAAAAATTGTTATGGTTTGACAAAGATCTTACACGAAAGGTATAATGAACTTCTCAGTCAGCGGGATTTGCGGCAGATGCAACTGTAATAATGTAGTTATGGAGTGAGAGAAGGTGTGGACAATACTTGGATTTGGCTGGTTCCAATAATAATTGAGGGGTTTAAATGAATTATCCCACACATATGGGCAAGAAAGACCAGACGCATGTGCAATATTTCCTAATTATTTATGACTGTAGATTATGTCATTGTCAGTGAACGCATGTGACATTCACATAGTTATGTTTGTGTGGGGTCAAATGCCCATTTTCAATCTATTGATGATATCCACACTATGCCTTATATGCCCACACGGCCTTGTTTGCAATTATTAATTTCCAAATACTCTTGTTTTATCTTCTTCTTCTTTCACTTGCATTTTCTTCTTTTTTTCAACGGATTAAATTGTTGTAACCATAAAGTTTTACAAGGAATATTAGATGCAACAGTATCACTTTTGTAAACACTAGATATTAACCATGAAAACATAGAGGTTAAGCAAAACAACAACAACAATGAAAACATAGATAAAACTCATAAAGTAAGCTAGTTTAACAGATGCTTTGTATTGATGTTTTGATTCTAAAAGGCCCAAAACATAATAACAGATGGGCTTAGAAACAATGATGCTCCTTAAGCCCATACATATCCATAATACTACATTTTGAGTTTTGGCTTACTCATGTAACTTTTTCCTCTTCTTTTTCTTTTCCCAATTCAAGCATGCTAGAGAAATTTATAGTTCTACTGTTTTTTTTACTTAATGGAGAAATGGTAACTATCAATTATCAATGTGAAACTAAACCGGAGGTGGTGGTAGCTCAATAAGAAACCAAAAGCCAACACAAATACACAATCATCACAATTAGAGTTGGATTCACATGTCAACCCCGGCCTGCTTCAATCCGCTAATCCATTTGATCGAATTAATTTTTTATTCAAAATTTTAACTTTAATAAACCGCGAGAAAAAAATCGTGTATTCTCACATGTTTTGCTCAGATTAACGAGTAATCCACTAAACCCATCAATAATATAAATTTTAATAAAATAATTTCCATCAATAATATAAATTTTAATAAAATAATTATTTTAATTATATTTTAATATTTTTAGTAAAATAATAAAAATTATATATTTATATATCCATTAAAAACCGACTTGTAGTTGCATGTTAAAAAATTTAAATTGATTCAACCTATATCCATCCCACAACGGATCAAACGGTGCAGAATCCACCTATAAACAAATACGTAAATTCCCAGCTCTAAGCACAATCTAAGTCGTCTTGAATTGGAGAGAACTGCACAACAAAAACAAAACAAAAAAAAAAAACTCATTTTTATCACTTTGATCATTATGAGGTATAGTATTGAGATGCTTGCGAGACGAGTTATAGCGATACCTCAACACTCAGTTCCTTCTAGCTTCCATCTTCTTCCTCGTTTTTGCTCTTCTTCTTCTTCTTCTTCTGCATCGCCTAGTTCCAAGCTATTCGTTGGAGGTTTGAATCAGTCTGACACAGACAGTATCACCATTTCTACATGATAATTACGATTTTGATATATATACACACCCGTATGCAGGATTGTCTTACTCAGTGGACGAACAATCTCTCAAAGACGCTTTCTCTTCCTTCGGAGACGTGCAAGAAAGTAAGCGTTTTTGAGCTTCCATCTTTAAACTCATCCTCCAGGTGTTCGATGAAATGTCTGAATGAGTATTTGGCTTTAATGTGTGTGTGTGTTTTCAGTTAGGATTGCTTACGACAAGGGAACTGGGAGATCAAGAGGGTTCGGTTTTGTTGATTTTTCTGAGAAAGACGATGCTCTATCTGCAAAACACGCCATGGATGGTAAGGTAAAGAAGTAAGAGGATTTGTTTTTATTTGCTATCATCACTATGAATGATGATGTTATTTAAGTAATAAATCTTTGTTACAGGGTTTATTGGGTCGGCCATTGAGGATAAGTTTTGCACTTGAGAGGGTGCGTGGTGGTCCTGTTGTTGTTCAACGTTTTGGTAAACCCAAGAGCCACAGAGAGTAAGAAGGTGTTCAAGTGATGATGTCTGCATAAGATGATCTTTCATGTTTCATGACACTCTCAACCAATTGACAATACTCAGCATTGTTTTGTATACACACTCATGGTCGGGTCTTTGCTTCAGTTTTGTGGTAATGATATGATATCAAAGTTTTTACGGTTGATGCAAAGTGATTATATAATAATTACTATAAAGATTTTACACAATTAAGAAGAGTAGTTTATGCCTTGTGCTAAACAGCTAAGCACCAAAGGATTAAGTGAAGGCAATGAATGAACAAAACATTGGGTTTATTGATGATGAATAAGAAGAAAGAATAGGTATTTGGGGGAAGAGGTCCACTCTCAAGGTATATGTTTTCAGGACATTGGCATCGGTTTGTTCTCTAAGAAGGATCTGAAAATAATAAAGGCTTGACGGGGACGATGTAGAGGCACTTCATGACCAGCTCCTGTCACTGTTACTAATGTAAGCCCTTTGTACACTTGACTCCATCCACCAACCTACACATTATACAATACATTTGTTCCTCATAACTCCATTTCTGCTTTCTCCATAGATATTATTAACTTGAGGAAGCTCAGTTTTTCTCACCTTGCCATGATCATACCAAGGGTACCAGTTTGTGATGGTTGCCAGTTTCAGTGCATCTATAGAGTATCGGGTTGCAGTTATAGGAACCACCGCATCTGTATCTCCACTGCATATTATATAAGGGAAAAGATTTGATCAAGCAACCTTCATTTGCTATTTAAGGGTAACATCAAATACAAATTGGTACCTGAAGACCCATATTTTGAGACCTGCAGCAATCAGTTCTCTGTATATTGGTAGCATAGAAACAGGGGAATCCGTCCAATAGTTTCCTACAATGTCACTGCAAGAAGACCAGCAAAACTCAATACATATGAATGGTATAACTTTTGATACAATCAGAAGTAGAACTTTTGCTAGACCTGCATGATTTCCAAGGGTAAGATAAGCGAGTGACATTTGCATGTAGAGCCTTCTGAACTTCTACGCGGTTAAAGTACACATTCGAATACCTCTCTGTACAAGGATCATAAGCTCTTGACATCCATGGCTGAGTTATCCAACACAAAAGTGTAGCATTAGCCCATTAAAAGAAACAGAAAGGAGTAATCTGGAAAGTTTTCTGAACCATGAAACTTACGTAGCGACCCTTTAAGAAGCTTTTGAGTTGTACAGTATTGTTGCAAGGTTTTGTAAAAATGCTGTATGGATCGATATTTCCTTGCTCTAGTTCAGCATTTCTCAAAGCTTCCATACACTGCAGGGAAGGATGCTGGGAGGATACTGAGTAGCAGGCTGTCTTTAGTTGGTGATAAGTGGAATCAGATATGAGACCATGATTCCACCAGTACTCGAATGTTCCTATGTAATCATGATAGTCATCTGTAACAGCATTTCCCACCTGAATAAGCAGTAGAAATATAGATTTACAATCTTTGTACAAAGGTCTTGAAATGTTTTTTTTTTCTTTTTCTTCCAAATCTTTACCATAAAACCTTTGAGGTTTATAGGAGGGTTCTTGAATCCCTTGTTTCTTTCATAGACAAGTTTAGACAGCTGAGGAACAAAATGACCTGAGAGATTTAACACTAATGCATCAGCAAACCATTTCTCAATGGTGAGAGCTTGAAGGTATATAGAAAATGAAACCTGCATAGCTTTCTCCAACAATGTAAAAGTCCCTATGTTTGTATTGTGGAAACCTCTCAAACCAGTTGACAAGAAATCTATATGAATCTTC
>MU107758.1:0-37555 GCA_012274485.2 Sinapis alba | reverse complement strand
ATGACCCATACATACTGATAGGCTGATACGATCAGCCGTCCGTACTGCCTTGAAGGACCAAGGTCTGCCAAGACTGGTCCAAACAGGCCATGAAAAATCGACCCAGTCTGGATAGTCTTATCTGTGCTGAATGGAAGGATTTAATTCAACATAGCATGGACTGTCTAGACTTGTCCCATTAGTACATTAAAAATGACCCATACGTACTGATAGGCTGGTACGATCAACCATCCGTACTGCCTGGAAGGACCAAGGACTGTCCAGACTGGTCCATAAAGCCATGAAAAATCGACCCATATGTACTGATAGGCTTAAATGATCAGCCTTAGCCAAACTGAATGGAAGGATTTAACTCAACGGAACATGGACTGTCCGGACTGGTCCCATCACTACATGAAAAATGACCCATACGTACTGATAGGCTGGTCGATTAGCCATCCGTACTGTCTGGAAGGACCAAGGACTATCCAGACTGGTCCATCAGGCTATGAAAAATCAACCCATACGTACTGATAGGCTTATATGATCATCCTTAACCGTACTAAATTGAAGGATTTAACTCAACGGACCATGGACTGTCTGGACTGGTCCCATCAGTACATGAAAAATAACCCATACATACTGATTTGATGATATGATTAGCCATGCAAACTGCCTGGATGGACCAAGGACTCTCCAGACTGGTCCATCAGGCCATGAAAAATCGACCCATACATACTGATAGGCTGATGTGATTAGCCTTAACCGTACTGAATGGAAGGATTTAACTCAACAGACCATGGACTGTCAAAACTGGTCCCATCAGTACATGAAAAATGACCCATACCTACTGATAGGCTGATACGATCCGCCATATCTAATGCATAGATGGACCAATGACTGTCCAGCCTGGTCCATCAGGCCATGAAAAATTGACCGATACGTACTGATATGCTAATATGATCAGCCTTAACCGTACTGAATAGGAGGATTTAACTCAACAGAACATGGACTGTCCGGACTGGTCCCATCAATACTTGAAAAATGACCCATACATACTGATATGATGATACGATTAGCCATCTGTACTGCCTGGATGGATCAAGATCTGTCCAGACTTTTCCATAAGGCCATGAAAAATCGACCCATATGTAATGATAAGCTGATATGATCAGCCTTAACCGTACTAAACTGAAGGATTTAACTCAACGGACCATGGATTGTTTGGACTGGTCCCATCAGTACATGAAAAATAACACATACGTACTGATATGATGATACGATTAGCCATCCGTACTGCCTAGAGGGACCAAGGACTGTCCATCCTGGTCCATCAGGCCATGAAAAATCGACCGATACGTACCGATAGGCTGATATGATCACCCTTAACCGTACTGAATGGAAGGATTTCACTCAACGGACCATGGACTGTATGGACTGGTCCATACAGTACTTGAAAAATGACCCATACGTACTGGTAGGCTGATACGATCAGCCGTCCGTACTGCCTTGAAGGACCAAGGTCTGCCCAGACTGGTCCAAACAGGCCATGAAAAATCGACCCACATGTACTGCTAGGATTATGTGATCTGCCTTATCCGTACTGAATGGAAGGATTTAATTCAACGAACCATGGACTGTCTAGACTGGTCCCATTAGTACATTAAAATGACCCATACGTACTGCTAGGCTTGTAAGATCTGTCATCCGTACTGCCTGGAAGGACCAAGGATGTCCAGAATGGTCCATCAGGCCATGAAAAATCGACCCATATGTACTTATAGGCTTAAATGATCAGCCTTATCCAATCTGAATGGATGGATTTAACTCAACGAAAAATGGACTGTCCGGACTAGTCTCATCACTACATGAAAAATGACCCATATGTACTGATAGGCTGGTCGATCCGCCATCCGTACTGTCTGGAAGGACCAAGGACTGTCCAGACTGGTCCATCAGGCCATTAGTCCAGACTGATATGTAATGATAGGCTGATATGATCAGCCTTAACCGTACTAAATTGAGGGATTTAACTCAACGGACCATGGATTGTCTGGACTGGTCCCATCAGTACATGAAAAATAACCCATACATACTGATATGATGATACGATTAGCCATCCGTACTGCCTAGGTGGACCAAGGACTGTCCAGCCTGGTCCATAAGGCCATGAAAAATCGACCGACACATACCAATAGGCTCATATGATAACCCTTAACCGTACTGAATGGAAAGATTTAACTCAACGGACCATGGACTGTCCGGACTGGTCCATACAATATTTCAAAAATGACTCATACGTACTGATAAAAATATATGATCAGCCTTATATGTACAGAATGGAAGGATTTAACTCAACGGACCATGGACTGTCTACACTTTTCACACTTTTCCCATTAGTACATTAAAAATGACCCATACGTACTGATAGGGTGGTATAATCAGCAATCCGTAGTCCCTGGAAGGACCAAGGACTGTACGGACTGGTCCATCAGGCCATGAAAAATCGACCCATACGTATTGATAGGCTGAAATGATCAGCCTTATCCAAACTGAATGGAAGGATTTAACTCAACGGACCATGGACTGTCCGGACTTGTCCCATCAGTACATGAAAAATAACCCATACGTACTGATAGGCTGATACGATCAGCCATAAGCAATGCCTGGAAGGACCAAGGACTGTCCAGACTGGTCCATCAGGCCATGAAAAATCGACCCATACTTACTGATAGGCTGAAATGATCAGCCTTATCCAAACTGAATGGAAGGATTTAACTCAACGGAACATGGACTGTCCGGACTGGTCCCATCAGTACATGAAAAATAACCCATACTTACTGATTGGCTGGTACGATCAGCCATCGGTACTGCCTGGAAGGACCAAGGACTGTCCAGACTGGTCCATTAGGCCATGAAAAATCAACCCATACGTATTGATAGGCTGAAACAATCAGCCTTATCCAAACTGCATGGATGTTCCAAGGACTGTCCAGACTGGTCCATTAGGCCATGAAAAATCGACAGATACGTACTGATACGCTGATATGATTAGCCTTAANCCAACTATTTGACGTACTTGAACAACTATTGTGGTAGTAATCAATAATTTGTCAGTCTTGTGTTTCTTATTCTCTTTTTTTCTTCTTCAGGTACGCACGTGGTTTTGCGTTGAATAAATCCATGCAACGTTAGTTACCATATATTACTTGCATAGTTGCATCAAATCATCTTCATTAACTAGTTAACTATTTAATTTGGTTCCCAGATGAAATGACAACAATACTAGCGACCTCTGTTGATGCAGCGCATCTTTAGGAAGTTGTTTTATTTCTTATTCTTTTTATTTGGAATTCTATTTAGTTTGAATAAGTCATGCTCCTTTAGTTGAGGAACGTGAGTTGTGGTGTGATCCATCGTTTGTGGTGAGATCCTTTTTAAGTTGTTTTCTTTGCTTTGTAAACAATTCAGTCTTTTATGAAATATTCAAAGCTTTATAGCTACAATTTCCTTTTTGATCAGGTTTGATCTTAGAGAAGAGCTTTTCCTTCGGGTATTCAGAGAATCAACGAAGTAGAAGTTTTGTTGAACTTTCGCTGCACCAGTTTGGTATCAGAGCCAAAGGTCCTATTTTATTTTATTTTTTTTTCTTTTTCATGGCGCCGCGGCGAGCACAACCGGTGAATGAATGGGTCGAACTGCGACAAACGTTGTTGGTTATGCAAGAAAACATCCAAGCTACCATCCATGACTCGATCCAAGAGCTGGCTGATGTGTTTCTGCAACGGGAACCTCAACGTCGCAGATTAGTACGTGAGGAGGAAGAGGAATCGGAGGATGATGTCAATCCATTTGCAGAGTATCGATCACGCCGTGGTGATGATGGTAGTGATGTGCTGCAGGAGAGAGATGATCGTCGCTGGGAATCCGGGTTCAAAGTGGACATACCGGAGTTTCATGGAGGAGTACGGGGAGAAGAACTGCTTGATTGGCTCGTAGCGGTGGAGGAGGCTATGGAGTTTAAGCGAGTTCCAGAGGATCGTAAGGTCGCTTTGGTGGCCACAAAATTTCGTGGAAAGGCAGCTTCTTGGTGGCTGCAAGTCAAGGCCACAAGAGTTCGTTCAGGAAAAGAGAAAATCCGATCATGGGAGAAGTTGCAGAGGTTATTGAAGAGCAATTTTTTGCCATATAATTTCGATCGCACGATGTTTACGCGGTTGCAAAATCTGCGTCAGGGAACGCGATCTGTCGATGATTATGCAGAGGAGTTCTCGTTACTGCTAACTCGTAATGAGATCTATGACAACGAGATGCAGCTCGTGTCACGTTTCATTGGTGGCTTGCGACCACAACTGCAAAATGCATTATCGCAGTTTGATCCTGCAACGGTGGCGGAAGCACATCGGCGTGCTGTTGCGTTTGAACAGCAGTTCAGTAGGACTGGTTCGTCAAACTGGAATTCCCAGGGAGCGCGAAATAGAGGTTTGGGAGTGCAGGGAAATGATGTTGTTGGAACTCAAGGCGGAGGAAAAGACACACCAGAGAATGCTCCTGCTGCAAAATCACAGAATGGTACAGGAGGTGATGATCCAAACTTGCGTCGTTCCACACGACCTAATGCGTCACGGTGCTATTCTTGCGGTGAAATAGGTCATCGTCAGACGGCATGTCCACACACTCGTCGAGGTTTACTGACCGACGAAGTGAGATGGGATGATAATGAGTTGTTTGAGGATGAAGATGTAGGTGTCACCAAGGAACTGGAAGAGGATCACCATTATGGAGATCAGGGTACTATGCTGATGTTGCGTTATGTCTGTCTGGCACCAGTATCCATTGAAGAACCTTGGTTGCGGACACATATTTTTCAGTCTACCTGCACTATCAAAGGGAAAGTATGCCGGTTTGCTATTGATTCAGGAAGTTCCAGTAATGTGATTTCAGAGGAAGCCTTTGGGAAGTTGGGATTTACAAGGGAGGAACATCCATCACCGTACAAGCTCAGCTGGTTGAAATCAGGAACAACTATTCGGGTCACACACCGATGCCTTGTCACTTTGTCGATTGGAGCCTTCTACAAAGACAAATTCTATTGTGACATTGCACCAATGGATGTCTGCCACATCTTACTGGGTCGACCTTGGCAGTATGATAGAGGTGTTTTGCATGATGGACGCCGAAACACACATAGTTTTGTGCATGATAGCCGCCGCATTGTACTGTTTCCGTCCCCTCCACGTTCCGAGCAGGACGCGCTACCGAAACAAGTTAAGGCACCATCCCTCTTGTGTTCACGATCGGAGTTTGAGCAGGAGTTTCACGAGTCAGGTTGTGCGTGGCTATTGGTACCAGGTTCGGCGACCACTCAGCAATCATCACCTTTGACACCTGCTATTGCTGCGCTTTTGTCTACCTTTCAGGATGTCTTCCCGACCGAGCTACCCACTGGTTTACCACCTTTGCGAGATATCCAGCACCATATTGATTTAGTTCCTGGAGCAGCCCTTCCGAACAGACCGCATTATCGAATGAGTCCTCAGGAACACGAGGAACTTCGTCGGCAAGTTGAAGAACTGGTCTCACGTGGTCATGTGCGAGAAAGTTTGAGTCCTTGCGCGGTTCCTGCTTTGCTTATTCCAAAGAAAGATGGATCGTGGCGCATGTGTGTGGATAGCAGGGCTATTAATAAGATCACAGTGAGGTATCGCTTTCCCATTCCTCGTCTTGATGATTTGTTGGATCAGGTGGGCAAAGCATCGTTGTTCTCGAAGCTGGATCTCAAAAGCGGATATCACCAAATTCGTATTCGCCCAGGAGATGAGTGGAAGACTGCCTTTAAGACGCGGGAAGGTTTGTTTGAGTGGCTGGTGATGCCTTTTGGCATGTCAAATGCACCAAGTACATTCATGAGAGTCATGAATCAAGCCCTCAGACCTTATATTGGGCGATTCGTGGTGGTGTATTTTGACGACATTCTGATTTTCAGCTCTAGCATGGAGGAACACATTGACCACTTACAGCAAGTATTGTTAGTTTTACGTAAGGAACAATTGTTTGTGGCGAGACAAAAGTGCGAGTTCGGCGTCGATCAGGTGCTCTTCCTCGGTTACATCATTTCTTCTAAGGGTCTTTCGATGGACTTGAGTAAGGTTGAAGCCATACGTTCCTGGCCGCAACCAAAGACAGTAAGTGAAGTGCGTAGTTTCCACGGTCTAGCATCTTTCTACCGGCGTTTTGTTCCACACTTCAGTGCTATCATGGCACCTTTAACAGATTGTATGAAAGAGGGAACTTTTGTGTGGTCTCGTCCGGCGGAGGAAGCGTTTCTGCTGATCAAGGAGAAGTTAACAACTGCACCTATCTTGGTACTTCCAGACTTCACTTTACCGTTTGAGTTACACTGCGATGCGTCAAAGTTGGGAATTGGAGCAGTGTTGAGTCAGCAGACAAAACCGGTGGCCTTTTATAGTGAAAAATTAGCTGGAGCTCGCAGCCGATACAGTACCTACGATGTCGAGTTCTTTGCTATCATTCAGGCTATCAAACATTGGAGGCACTACTTGTTTCACCGGGAGTTTATTCTCTACACAGACCATGACGCACTGAAGCATTTGGATAGTCAGGTGAAGGTCTCGGCTCGACACGCCAGTTGGGTTGCCTTTTTGCAGCAGTTTACCTTCGCCATTAAGCACAAGTCAGGGAAACTGAATAAGGTGGCAGACGCATTGAGTAGAAGACATGGACTCGTGACCACGTTACATACAACAGTTCCTGGCTTCTCCTCGTTTGCTGACTTGTATGCTACTGATCCATATTTTGCTTCAGTTTTGCGAGATGTACAGTTGGGGTTGCGCTCTGATTTCACTTTGCATGATGGTTTTCTCTTCAAAGCCAATCAAATTTGTGTTCCTCAGAGTAGTTTACGGTTGAGAATAATTGAGGAGTTACATGCAGAGGGTCATGTTGGCAGAGACAGAACATTGCAGTTGGTCTCACAATCCTATTTTTGGCCGACATTAAGGAAGGATGTGGAGAGGTTTGTGGAACGGTGTCGCTCATGTCAGCTGGCGAAGGGACGTGCGTCGAATGCTGGGTTATATCTGCCTCTTCCGGTGCCAACACAGCCATGGACAGACTTGAGTATGGATTTCATTTTGGGGTTACCTCGTACGCAGAAAGGAAATGACTCTATATTTGTCGTTGTGGACAGATTTTCTAAGATGTCTCACTTCGTGGCTTGTAAAAAGACAACAGATGCACAAGCTGTGGCTCAGTTGTTTTTCAAGGAAGTTTACAGGCTACATGGGCTACCAACGTCTATAGTTTCAGATCGAGATACAAGATTTTTAAGTCATTTTTGGAGATCTCTTTGGAAATTGTTAGGAACAAGTTTGGATATGAGCACTGCCTACCATCCTCAGACAGATGGACAGACCGAAGTAACAAATCGTGCCTTGGGAAATATGTTGCGAAGCTTGGTAGGAGACAATATCAAATCTTGGGAAACGAAGCTTCCACAAGCTGAATTTGCCCATAACCATGCCAACAACAGGAGTTTGGGGTTCAGTCCTTTCCAGGTCGTGTACGGAAACGTTCCGCGTGGCCCATTGGCTTTAACAACACTACCTGACACAACTCGCCTGCATGGGACAGCACTGGATTTTGTTACATCACTTCATGAGGTACATTCTAAAGCTGTTGCTAACCTGCAAAACTCGGCTGCAAAGTATAAAGAAGCTGCAGATAAGCATAGGCGCGAGCTCATATTGGAGCCTGGCGATTTGGTTTGGGTAATTCTTACAAAAGATCGCCTACCTCTTCATGAGTACAACAAGCTGAAATCTCGTAAGATTGGCCCAGTGAAGGTGATTGAGCGCATTAACCCAAATGCATATCGAGTGGACTTACCTCAGCATATTCGAACAGCAAATGTCTTCAACGTTAAGCATCTCAGTCCTTTCAAGTACGACACAGACACCGCAGATTCAGAGGCGAATCTTCTCATACCCCCGGAGACCTGATGCAGCGCATCTTTAGGAAGTTGTTTTATTTCTTATTCTTTTTATTTGGAATTCTATTTAGTTTGAATAAGTCATGCTCCTTTAGTTGAGGAACGTGAGTTGTGGTGTGATCCATCGTTTGTGGTGAGATCCTTTTTAAGTTGTTTTCTTTGCTTTGTAAACAATTCAGTCTTTTATGAAATATTCAAAGCTTTATAGCTACAATTTCCTTTTTGATCAGGTTTGATCTTAGAGAAGAGCTTTTCCTTCGGGTATTCAGAGAATCAACGAAGTAGAAGTTTTGTTGAACTTTCGCTGCACCAGTTTGGTATCAGAGCCAAAGGTCCTATTTTATTTTATTTTTTTTTTCTTTTTCATGGCGCCGCGGCGAGCACAACCGGTGAATGAATGGGTCGAACTGCGACAAACGTTGTTGGTTATGCAAGAAAACATCCAAGCTACCATCCATGACTCGATCCAAGAGCTGGCTGATGTGTTTCTGCAACGGGAACCTCAACGTCGCAGATTAGTACGTGAGGAGGAAGAGGAATCGGAGGATGATGTCAATCCATTTGCAGAGTATCGATCACGCCGTGGTGATGATGGTAGTGATGTGCTGCAGGAGAGAGATGATCGTCGCTGGGAATCCGGGTTCAAAGTGGACATACCGGAGTTTCATGGAGGAGTACGGGGAGAAGAACTGCTTGATTGGCTCGTAGCGGTGGAGGAGGCTATGGAGTTTAAGCGAGTTCCAGAGGATCGTAAGGTCGCTTTGGTGGCCACAAAATTTCGTGGAAAGGCAGCTTCTTGGTGGCTGCAAGTCAAGGCCACAAGAGTTCGTTCAGGAAAAGAGAAAATCCGATCATGGGAGAAGTTGCAGAGGTTATTGAAGAGCAATTTTTTGCCATATAATTTCGATCGCACGATGTTTACGCGGTTGCAAAATCTGCGTCAGGGAACGCGATCTGTCGATGATTATGCAGAGGAGTTCTCGTTACTGCTAACTCGTAATGAGATCTATGACAACGAGATGCAGCTCGTGTCACGTTTCATTGGTGGCTTGCGACCACAACTGCAAAATGCATTATCGCAGTTTGATCCTGCAACGGTGGCGGAAGCACATCGGCGTGCTGTTGCGTTTGAACAGCAGTTCAGTAGGACTGGTTCGTCAAACTGGAATTCCCAGGGAGCGCGAAATAGAGGTTTGGGAGTGCAGGGAAATGATGTTGTTGGAACTCAAGGCGGAGGAAAAGACACACCAGAGAATGCTCCTGCTGCAAAATCACAGAATGGTACAGGANTGTTTTTCAGGAGACTTGATGAGGAGTTCAATAAAGTGAGTAAGTTTTACGAAGAGGAAGTTGAGAAAGTGTTGAAAGAGGAGAAGGAGCTTAACAAACAGATGGAAGCTTTGATAGCATTTCGTGCTAAAGTTGAGAATCCAGAAGGGAGTGGATGGCATTTGAAGGAACGTGGAGTTGAGTTCACTCGATTGTCTTCAACCATTGCTACTTCCGCAGCTGCTATCTATGCTTCTTCTCCTGCGGGTGCTAAGTCCAGTAAGCTTTTTTAATACACACACACACCTGTTAACGAGAGGTCCCATTTTTTTGTACGGTTTAATTAACTTTGACAGTTCCTAAACCGGATTAGAATTTACTTTAACCCCCCGGTTTAAATGATATAAACAAAGTAGTCTGTGATATTTGAAAGTTGGTAGGCCATCCTTATCTCCGGTCTCTTAACCGGGATTCTTAAATTTTCTTAGTTTTTAACTAAGAAAAGCTAAGAACCGTCTAAGTCTCTTAGCCGAAAAGAAAAAAAAAATATCAAATTATTAGTTAAGAACCCCGGTTAAAAGACCAGAGATAATGATGCATTTATCTCTCTACAATTAAAACTGCCATTTTCAACAGAATTAAAATTCCACCTTTTGTCTATTTAAATCAAGCGTTTTTTTTATTCCTGTAAGTTTTGAAATGGATTTGTTTCTTCACGATTTTATATTTATGTACTTGATCTGCTTTGTTATAATTTTTTTAAAAAATATAAATTAATGATATCATGATTTTCAATTAATTTATATAACTATAAATTTTAATAAAATAATTTTATTTCAAAATAAGAAGAATGATTTTGTCTTAACGTTTTAATTATCAGAGGCATTATATGTTACAAACCGAAATTTAAATTTTGTAGAGGAAGTTGGAAGTCAAGCTCATATGGAGACAGTAGAGGAAGGAGAGTCGAGCAGAGGTGGGCAACTAAAAGATGATGAAGAAGCAGAAGATAATATTGGAGCTAGAGAACAGCCCGATGAAGTGAATAAGAACAGGACAAGAGCAGCAAGACCAGCTCCGTTAGATATTCTGGATGGAATGAGGATCAACAACACCATAGAGACACCTCGTTCCACCTTTAGAGGAATTCTCAAAGTATCAAAGTCTACCGAGTTAAAATATAGCAGAGAAAATCTTAAGAAAGCCGAGCTGAAGCTGATGGAAGCTTTCAGTGTGTTTTATCAAAAGCTTCGGCTTCTCAAAAGCTACAGGTACTGCGTATGGGACTGTGAATTCTATTATCTCTTTTTTTTTCTATGACTGACTGATGTTTTTTTTTTTTAAATCATGGTACATGAAGCTTTTTGAATGTAAAGGCGGTTTCGAAGATATTGAAGAAGTACGATAAGGTAATATTTGAGACTTTTGACTTGGGGTTTATATATATAATACTCCGTTTCATATTACTTGTCTGTTGTAGCGAAAAAAATTCGTTTCAAATAAGTGTTGTTTTAGAGTTTAAATGCAAAATTTATTAATAGGATTCTTCATTTTATTTTTCTATTAGTTGAAATATGGTTAAGTGTATATGTAATTGTGTTTTTCTTTTTAAAAATATACAAAATTATATGTTTTCTTAATATGTGTGCATAAACCTAGAACAACAAATAATATGAAACAGAGGGAGTAAATGACTGAAACTGTGTTTTTTTATAGATAACTTTGAGGGATGCAACAAAGCCTTACATGAAAATGGTTGATAGTTCATACGTGGGAAGCTCTGATGACGTAAGTAAGATGTTTATGAGATTCTGAACCAACAGAGAAAAGTATTCTTGTCAAGTCCTCTGTTTTTTTTTTTTTTAATTTCCATCTTCATTTGTTATATATAACAGGTTGTGCGACTCATGGAGCATGTTGAAGCTACATTCATAAAACATTTTGCAAATGCTAATCGAACTAAAGGAATGAACATTTTAAGGCCTAAAGCAAAACGAGAGAGACACAGACTTACATTCTCCACAGGTAACTTGCATCATCAACTGGTTTTTGAAAGTTCAAACTTTGTGGTTCTTATTAGATGAGGATATTTTTGGTTTCAGGTTTCTCGGCTGGATGCATATTCTCTCTTATAGTGGCTCTTGGCGCGATCATTCGCACGCGAAATCTCTTGCAAGAGGAAGGCCAGAAGCAATACATGGATACTATGTTCCCACTATATAGGTAAGAAGATAGTAATCTTGTCAATTTTTTTTTTTTGCTTTCATTTAAATTAATGCTAATGCTGTTTCTTGCAGCTTGTTCGGTTTTATTGTGTTGCACATCATCATGTTTGCAGGGAATATATACTATTGGAGGCGATACAAAGTAAACTATGCCTTCATATTTGGGTTCAAGGAAGGAACTGAACTTGGTTACAGACAAGTCCTGCTTGTGGGTTTCAGCATTGGCGTCCTTGCATTGCTTTGTGTTCTTGCAAATCTTGACATGGAGGTAGATCCTGTAACGAAAAAATATCAAGAATTCACCGAACTTCTTCCTCTGATCCTACTTCTTGTAAGTAATTTGGAGTTTTATGTTTCCTAATTAAAACACAGGCACTAATGTAAATATAAACTATATAATGTTCTAAATTGTTTTCCACATGCACGTGCAGGGTATATTTGCGGTTTTAATCATGCCATTCAACTTCTTTTACCGGTCCAATCGCATATTCTTCCTCACTTGTCTGTTTCATTGCATCGCCGCTCCTCTTTACAAAGTAAACCAAATAAGAGAAAGAAATCTTGTAAATTCCTATTATAGTTAAAGTCTTTAACCATCCATTTATTATATATTATGCAGGTAACATTGCCTGATTTCTTCTTGGGAGATCAATTAACTAGCCAGGTTCAAGCTCTTCGGAGCATCGAGTTCTACATCTGTTACTATGGTTGGGGAGACTTCACACATCGAAAGAACACTTGTAACGAGTCTGGTGCTTACAAAGGTTTCTTTTTCATTGTTGCTGTCATCCCTTATGTCTCTCGCCTCCTTCAGGTACATACATACCTTCTCTTCTCCTAAATTAAAATAAAAATCTGATAACTAAACAAACATGTACGCAATTAATACAGTGCCTGAGACGCTTGTTTGAGGAGAAAAACCCGGAGCAAGGATGGAATGGGCTCAAGTACTTCTTGACTATAGTAGCAATTTGCTTGAGAACTGCTTACAGTATCCAGAAAGGTCAAATCGCTTGGAGGGTTTTAGCAGCTATCTCTTCAGCTGCAGCAGCCATATTCTGTACTTACTGGGACTTTATCCATGATTGGGGTCTTCTTAACCGGACATCCAAAAACCCCTGGCTTCGGAATAAACTCCTCATTCCTCAAAAGAAAGTATACTTCATCGCCATGGTGAGTCCGAGAACCATAAACAACAAAAGATATATTGAATGTTTCATTAGTTGCAACTGATACATGTATCTCAGATTTTGAATGTCCTGCTGAGATTTGCATGGATTCAAACGGTTATGGACTTCAACTTCTCCTTCATGCATAGACAGACGATGGTTGCTGTTGTTGCTAGTCTTGAGATCATTCGTCGTGGTATATGGAATTTCTTCAGGTGAAAAAGAACCCTCAAAACTTATATCACTCATTCCACAATCTGTTTTTAATAACTCTTTTGTTAATTATTTTTGTTTTTTTTTCTTGGTCTGTTGAAAAACAGGTTAGAGAACGAGCATTTGAACAATGTTGGGAAATACCGAGCCTTCAAATCTGTTCCATTACCATTCAGCTACGATAGAGGTGAAGATAAAGACGATTAGTAGTTTGATAAAAAAAAAAAAAGAAGACGATTAGTAGTTTCAGAAGACGGTCAATCTACTCTTTAATTACCAAAAACTGTTTACACTGTCTTATATTTTCTGTTCTTCGCTTTTTATTTTGTGTCACATGAAAAATGTAAGGGAGGAATCTATCTATCTATATCAATAAAGTAAAACAAGGTCTCTTCTCATGCAACTTCATCGACTAGCCTTTCACTTGAGTGTGACATGTCATCTCCTTCTCTATGATATGTCTTTTTATTTTTCCACTAAATGGACATTTACATAACATTTGTTTCTCTAAAAAGAAAAAAGACATAACGTTCTAGACCCAAATGCTATTATTCTCTAGCCTGAGGGCTTGATTGGTAGAGCATTAGGATAAGCATTATGTTTGTTATTATCCAATCAACATTTGTTACATAAGCATTTAGAAAAGCATTTACAAGATGCTAATGCTCTCCAAATGCTCTTTCCTCAATGCTCTCATATGAAGCTTTTGGTAGAGCATTTGCAGCTAGAATATATAATTTTTTAAAATAATTATATATAATTCATTTATTTTTATTTAATATATAAAATTATGTTTTATAATTAAAAATTATATTTTTAAAAATAATTTTTTTAAAAAAATAGTTTTTACGTTTTTAAAAGAACAATATTTCACATTTAAAACATAATATAATTTATATATTGCACATATCATTCATTATTGTAATAACAAAACATAAAATAATATATATTATATATCATAAAATAAACGTATATATATTATTCAGAAATAAATAAATTTTATATCATATATTAGTTTTTATGATAATATTATAGATGAATTATTTGCAGCTCTACAATAAATAAATAATAATAAATAATATATAATTTATTTTAATTTATTTAATAATATTAAAAATTAATTTTATATCAAATTTTTTATAATATTTTTAAATAAATTTTACATTTTTAAATAAATTTTACATTTTTAATTAAATTTTACATTTTTAAATAAATTTTACATTTAGTTTTTTCAAAATAATAATATTTGACATTTAAAATTTATTTTAATTTATATTATTAAATAAGATTTATTATTTTTAATTACAAATATATTATTAATATATATTATAATTTAAAATATATTATATACTAACTTTTATGATAATTTATATATTATATACTAACTTTTATGATAATTTTAAAATGTATACTGCTACTGCTTTACCAATCACTTTATTAAAAACTTTAATGAGAGCATACAGCTTTTGTAGCATACTGCTACTGCTTTATCATCCGCTGTGCCAATCGAGGCCTGAGACTTATTATCCGGGATCCGAATTCAATCTGAGATCCGCTCCGAAAATAGGATATCCGGAACGTCCGGATCGGATAGTAAATTCTCAGATCCGTCAAAACCGAATCCGGATCCGAATATCTTAATTTTTAGGTCCAGATATCCGGATTCATATTTTTAAAATATATTAATTTTATTTATATTAATAATTATAGTTGATATATTAATATTTATTCATAAAACTAGTTTTATAATATTATATTTTGAATTTTTCAATATTATACACATATTTATATTTATAAATTTTGTATAAATATTTAATTTATGTATTATTTTAAAATTTTAACATTTAAAAAAAAAAAAAATTTATAAATCCGGATCCGGATCCGAATAACCGCGGATAGTACGATATCTAGACGGATATTCGGAACCCACGGAGATGATTCTTTCTATTTAACTTGGTACCTAATTTGCATCATAATCCTAGTTTGCAACCATACACACCTTGAACAATAGTAGTTGGAAAAAGGCTTTTCACACTGATCATATCTTTTCAAAAACATATGAACAAGATTTCAGAATCTGAAATTTCATGTGTAACCAGAAGATTATACAGAGACAATGCTGGTCTTTGAAATGTCATTCAAAGCAAAAGAAACGATCCAGATCAACGCCGACGAGAAGAGTCAAGCATCAAAAGTTTTGAATCCTCCTAGCGAGCAAGTTAATCACCAAATCCATTTCTATGTCTCACAAGCAGAAAATCACATTCGAGCTTAGCAAAAAAAAATTGTATGGAAACGTTCATGTGCATCAACAAAGTAGTGACATACTCATTTAGGTGTAAGTTTATATTATTTCAGTTTCTCAAAAATGTTATTTTGATATTTTTCACACAGATTAATAAAATAGTTGATATGTATTTATGCGTTTATTAATTACATTTATTTAATCAATAATATTTAAACTAAATAAAATTATTTATAAATCAATATATTTTGCAGTTAATATAAAAGTAAACTAAGTATAAAATATATTGAAATTGTAAAATAACATATTTATGTTACAACAAAGAAAGGCTAAAATAACATTTTTATGAAATAGATGGAGTATAGTTTTTTTCGGTCAAAGGAGTATGGTGTTATGTTCATACAACAAGTCACAAAAAAAAAGATTCATAGGTTTCTGCTATAATTGTGCACAAAATAAAAGGTTTCTGATATAATCATGTTGCCCTCTTTGTTTTCTCACGTTATTGGATGTTAGTTGCAACTTTCTAGAATTATGTTATCCTTTTGTTTTCCCATTTTGACAGGTTGAGAATCGGTTGGTTGTAATAAGTAAACTAACTTAGTTAGCGGGTTAACCAAAATATCAGGTTTACTATAAACTTGTATCATTATCATGTCTAAATAAATACAAATCATTGACCTTATATACTTTTGTAACTATTTGGTATGAGTCATATGACAAACATCTCAACACCCCTAATTTAAAAACAAACTGAAACTAAACTTGATAACACTGAATGTTGTTTGTCCACAAGTAAATAAAGAAAAAGCTGAATGACAAATAATATATTGTTGAGATTTCGACATCACAGTATTTTTATTGATTAAACAAAACTCTCTTATTTGTCAATTCTTTGTTAATTTAATAACTTTATTGTTCCATATACACGGAATACCGTCACCTACATCAATTTGTTTTATTGTAACAAATATTATGAAATAATAATTAGAATAATATTGGAGTTGCTTTCAGAGTTTGTCCAATTTCACAGCATAACACATTTATTATATTTATAAACATAGTTTACATTGACTTGGTCATAAGAGGAGTTTCTAAACTCTTTATAACTCATAATAATTGATACAACAACATGTCAGTGTATATCATCAACTATTTCTAATCTCCGATGAAGTTTTTAGGGGATTTGAGTATGAAGATGAAACTTACCATAACAGTCCTCACTTGCTTAGTACTTTGGTCGGTGACTTTAGTATCTTTCTCAAACGTCTTCAAACACCAGCTTTTTGGCGCACAAGTCAACGGTATGATGATCATTTCTCTTTTGGATTTCTTATTCAGAATTAATGATCCTTTAGACTTTTTAAAATCAGAGTTTAGACTTAATATTTCATTTTCTTTTTATAGATTCAAAGGATTCCGAAAAACCTAGGGATAAACTGCTAGAAGGTCTTTTAACTGCTGATTTCGATGAAGATTATTGTTTGAGTAGATATCAGTCTTCCTTGTATCGCAAGCCATCTCTTTACAAGCCTTCTGAATATCTTATCTCTAAGCTAAGAAGCTATGAGAAGCTTCACAAGCGTTGCGGTCCAGGCACAGAAGCTTACAAGGAAGCAACAAAGATTCTTGGTCATGATGATGAGAATTATGCAAACAAGTCCTTTGGTGAATGCAAATACATTGTGTGGGTCGCGGTTTACGGGCTTGGAAACAGAATACTAACTCTTGCCTCTGTCTTCCTCTACGCACTCTTGACAGAGAGAGTCGTTCTTGTTGATCAAAGCAAAGACATAAGTGATCTCTTCTGCGAGCCATTTCCAGATACTTCATGGTTACTCCCTCATGACTTCCCATTAATGAAGAAGATTGATGGCTACGACAAAGGATACTCTCGTTGTTACGGAACAATGTTGAAGAATCAAACCATTAACTCAACTTCAATCCCACCGCATCTGTATCTTCATATCTTACATGATTCAAGGGATGAAGACAAGATGTTCTTCTGCCCAAAGGACCAAACTATGATCGATAAAGTCCCTTGGTTGATTGTCAAAGCCAATGTCTACTTTGTTCCATCTCTATGGTTTAATCCAACTTTCCAAACCGAACTAATAAAGCTATTCCCACAAAAGGAAACCGTCTTCTACCACTTGGCTCGATATCTTTTTCACCCGACCAATCAAGTTTGGGGTATGGTCACAAGATCCTATGATGCTTACTTATCAAGAGCAGACCAAACACTCGGGATCCAAGTACGTGTGTTCAGCAGGCGCTCTGGTTATTTGCAGCACGTCATGAACCAGATTGTAGCATGTACGCAAAGAGAGAAACTATTACCTGAACTAGCTACACCTGAATCACAAGTCACTAACACATCAAGAAGCAAGAAGCTTAAAGCTGTTCTTGTCACATCTCTCTATCCAGAGTACTCTAATAACCTAAAGAATATGTACTGGGAACGACCAACTTTGACAGGAGACATAGTAGAAGTCTATCAGCCAAGTGGAGAAAGGTTTCAGCAAACAGACAAGAAGCTTCACGACCAAAAGGCACTCGCAGAGATGTATCTTCTGAGTTTAACTGATAACATTGTCACAAGCGCAAGGTCTACGTTTGGATATGTTGCTTATAGTCTTGGAGGGTTAAAGCCATGGTTACTCTATCAACCAGCGAGAGGCAAGACTCCTGATCCACCATGTGTTCGTGCTGTATCCATGGAGCCTTGTTTCCTTACTCCTCCCACTCATGGTTGTGCAGCTAAAAAGAGAACTAACTCGGCCAAAGTTGTTCCTTTTGTTAGACATTGTGAGGATCTTTGGCATGATGGGCTTAAACTATTTGATGATACTAAAGATGAGTTATAGATCTTGTTCCACTGAAAACAGAGAAACTTAAATGAATTTTTGTTGTATGTAAAGGCAAATTTATTTTTATATCGAGTACAAAGTCTTAAAATATAATTTGATTTCAGTAAAAAAATTGATTCAATGAAACAATTTCTTTAGTAAATGGTCAATTTGAGTAAATTTTATTCTATTATAGCATATAAAGGTAAATATAAAGATAGGTTAAAGATGCACTAAATTTATATATAAAAAAAATTGAAAATTGAATCGATTGGACCGGTCCGACCAATTGTCCAATGATAATATCGAGTCAATGGCCGGTCCAGTTGTAGAAACATTGCTTATAAGTTTCAAAAAAAATAATAATATATGTGGCCAACTTATTATACATCAAAAGTGGTGAATAAGCACATTTTCAGTTTCATACTGTATTAGCTAATGGAAATCTTAAGGAAATTTAAAACTGTGCTAGCATTATAGCACTATTATATTAGCTAATTGAAGTCTTAAGGAAATTTAAAAAATTTAAATATCTGTGCACGAAGTTCATAAAACCTTCATGGTGATTGTTGTGGTGAGCACATTTTGGAGCATTGACTGGTAGCATGCAGATAGTTTGATCCAAGACGATGTCTCTGACTATCAGCGTAAGAGAAGAGTCGTGTCTATCATCTGAATAATGTATGCCAGGAATTAACCACAAGAGCAGCGAAGAAAGCAAGATCTTTGTGATATCAAGAGGATCAAACTGTGAAATCTTAAGGAAATTTAAAACTGTGATAGCATTATAGCACTATTAGCAGGGCTGCAGGATCCATCACTTGAACGAACATATTCCACTCTGGATAGTTCCCAGCTAAGATGAAGTCATAGAGATCCGTAATGGCATGGCTGTGACTGGATCCTCCGACTCTGATAGCTTCCTCATCCAACATGCATTTAACCCCACAAGTTGGTTTCCAGTGGAACTTTGCCTAGTGAGCTTTTCCAGCTTTGTTGATTAGCATGTAACTGTTTCATGGAAATATAAATTCAATGAAACAATTTCTTTAGTAGGTCGATGTATGGAGTCGTAATGAGAGTCAATATTACCTTCTTTTTCTGTTTTCTTTTGCCAGGAATCAAATATTAACTTACCTATTAAAATATCAATAAATAACACTAAATTAAATTAGAGTTCATCTTAAATTTTGAATTTGATCCGTTAAGCTTTCTATGGATACCTATTAGTATTTGATCCGTTACAAATATAGAAATAATCTGTCGAACTTTTCCTAGAAAATAGTCAATATTACCTTTAGCTGTTTTTAATACTACCTTATTTAAATATAGTAACTAGCAGATTGTTATCTAATTAATATAAATTCAATGCGTATGTGTATTTACTGATTTTATATAGATACGAACGTTTAATACCAAGAAGCACTCTTTGTTGAAAAATAAATCTCTGTTTTTGGTTATGGTCTTCATGAATATTTCTTAAGTTCTATGTGTGTTTAGATTAATAAATAAATAAAATAAAAATTCCGTTTGTTTGTTTACTGATGAACAATATGGATACCAAGCAACCACTTGATTCAAACGATGAAGAACAAACATATTATCAAATATCAATTCAATCAAAAGCAGATCAATGGAAAAAGGTATGTACGTTATGAGTTTATATAATGTTTATTACTTTTAATTCGTTTTCTATTCATATATAAGCTTACACCTCAATATATGTATATCCAAAACATGAATAAAACAAATCACTTTATACAAATGATAGATCAAGATTATATCAAATATTTTTTGGGTCTAAATGTTGATTATATCAATATTGATACGTGTGTAACGGAGGAGCCTGCTCAAGAACTGAATCCACTTTAATTCTCTATCATATATGCCTCTAAAAATTCAAACGTGACTTGGAATTTGATGTAGAATTAGTTGAATAAAGTTTTCTAAAAATCTATCAAAGTCGTCATATTGATATACAAGTTGCCATAGGGTAAAAGCATTCAATAATATTACTGTATTTTTAGTTGATTTGGAGGCTCCAGTTAGGCCGTTCTAAGAAGCTCGTGTTCGGCCTGTCAACTATAGATAATACATGACATGTCATGTTATTGTATAGAGTCCAAGTTTTCAACATAAAATCGTTTGTTGATAATTCAAAAGAAGTCTTTAACTCGCCATTTATTACGTTAATTAAAATCTAAAATACAACTTGATGATCGATAAAACGAAGACTAAGACTTTTTATACGTTAACAAATGTAGTGTCACATACGGAGCTCGTTTATAGACACAACCTAACACTGACACATTAGAATATTCAAACTCTTTTTTTTTTTATAAATATCAAGTTCCATCCACGTTGGATCACAATAAAAAATATAACCACGCTAGATTAAACTAAAGTCATCATGTATCACATGTTTCAGATCTCCGGCGATGTTTTCAGGGCTTTGGGTTTCAAGTTAAAGATTCTGATGACAGTCATCTTTGGTGGCTTACTCATTGTGTCTGTAATCTTACTATCATTCTCACACAACTTCAACGACCAACTTCTTGATGCAACAAGCAACGACCAACTTCTTGCTGCAACAATCAACGGTAAATTAAGAACAAAACAAAATAAAATCATTAAATCTTTTAGGTATTTTTTTTACTATATTTTCATTTTCTTGTGACTAAAGGTTCAAGTAAATCCGAAACACCCCATGATAAACTAATAGGAGGGCTTTTAACAGCTGATTTCGATGAACCTTCCTGTGTGAGTAGGTATTATCAGTCTTCCTTGTATCGCAAGCCATCTCCTTACAAGCCTTCTCAATATCTCATCTCTAAGCTAAGAAGCTATGAGAAGCTTCACAAGCGTTGCGGTCCAGGCACAGAAGCTTACAAGGAAGCAACAAAGAATCTTGGTCATGATGATGACAATTATGCAAACAAGTCTGTTGGTGAATGCAAATACATTGTGTGGGTCGCGGTTTACGGGCTTGGAAACAGAATACTAACCATTGCTTCGGTCTTCCTCTACGCGCTCTTGACAGAGAGAGTCGTTCTTGTTGATCAAAGCAAAGACATAAGTGATCTCTTCTGCGAGCCGTTTCCAGATACTTCATGGTTACTCCCTCATGACTTCCCATTGATGAAGCACTTTGATGGCTACGGCAGAGGATACTCTCGTTGTTACGGAACAATGTTGAACAAACATGCCATTAGCGTAAACTCAACCCCGAGGCATATATATCTTGATATCTTACATGATTCAAGGGATGAAGATAAGATGTTCTTCTGCCAAAAGGATCAAACTATGATCGATAAAGTCCCTTGGTTGGTTTTTAAAACCAATGTCTACTTTGTTCCATCTCTGTGGTTCAGTCCAACGTTCCGACCAGAACTGATGAAACTGTTTCCGCAGAAAGAAGCAGTGTTTCATCATCTTGCTAGGTATCTTTTTCACCCGACGAATCAAGTATGGGGTATGATCAGTAGGTACTACAAAGCTAACTTAGCCAGAGCAGACGAGAGACTCGGGATTCAAATACGTGTTTTCACCGATGACGCAGGTTACTTCCAACACGTCATGGACCAGATCTTGTCGTGTACACAAAGAGAGAAACTATTACCTCAAGTAGTTGCACAAGAAGTCAACATATCATCGACAAACCAGAAACTTAAAGCTGTTCTTGTCACATCTCTGTATCCAGAGTACGCTGACCGCTTAAAGAACATGTTTTGGGAGCGTCCAAGTTCGACAGGAGAGATCATCGAAGTTTATCAACCAAGTGGAGAAAGATTTCAACAAACAGACAAGAAGCTTCACGACCAAAAGGCCCTCGCGGAGATGTATCTTTTGAGTTTAACTGATAACATTGTCACGAGCGCAAGGTCAACATTCGGATATGTTGCTCATAGTCTAGGAGGATTAAAGCCATGGTTACTCTATCAGCCAAAGGATCTCACAGCTCCTGATCCTCCTTGTATTCGATCCACGTCTATTGACCCTTGTCACCTTACTCCTCCTTCTCATGGATGTGATGTTGACTGGGGAACTTACTCGGGGAATGTTGTTCCTTTTGTAAGGGATTGTGAGGATCGTGAGCATGATGGGATTAAGCTATTTGATGAGTTATAGTTTCTTGTTTTATCTTAGCTGATTCATTGGACTAATATTAGGTTAATGAAACATATGATCAATTCAATGTTATCTCTCTTTTGCTTTTCATCTATTAATCATTTGTATCAATGATTACTTATATTAAAAATCTACAATGCTTACTTACTTCAATGAGAGATAAGAGACTTGTGGTTCAAGTTTAGAGGAGGAAGAGACAAGTCCCTTCAATCATTAAAGAAAGCGTTGGAATCGGATAGAGATTGTACTAACAAAAAGACAAGAAGCGTCACTATCACCTTCAACCATAAGCACTGCACATACTTATCATCACATTTATAGTAAAAAAGTACAAGATCCTTCTACCAGAACCAGAACTTGTGTTTTAGTCACACTTTGAACCCTTTGATAGCTCTTAATAATAACTGCAACTACTGCTTAAAAATCTCTAGGAAAGTTTTCTGAAGAACTCTGGGTTTCAAGATGAAGCTAATGACATTATTTGTCACTTGCTTACTACTTTGGTCACTGATGTTACTATTACCATCAACGGTAAAATCATTTGGTTTTATTAATCTAGAATGCTCCGAGAATTCTCCGGTAAATCTCGCCGATGCGGGTACGACCAATCGTCTCTAGTCGACGCTCGTCAGAGACGAATTATCTGATGGCACTGATGAGTCAACTCACGAGTCGTAATTACGGAACTCTCTAGGGTGCAGAAGATGAGCACGTGACTAGCACCAATATTAAAATCTTAATGCCAGTCATGTAATCTGAAAACCATATCCGGACTATTACAGCTAGAAAAATTAGTATAAATCTTATATATTATGATTTGTCTATGTTTATGCATGGCTTAACTTTGTAACAACGTCGGAGTTTTTGTTTTTTTTTGTAAATGATCAGACTCAGGATATTGCTTCCGTTTTTTTTTAAAAGATATCTCATATAACCATTATATTATACAATAAGAACCACAAGAATATTTGTCTTTATTTGTAACTTATTAGGGGAAAACAAACATTTTCTTAGAGCCAGCACCCACATAGATTTTGACTTTTATGACAACCGCCGTATTGTATAAAGGTCATATAATTATTTGAGGGTTATAAACTGGAAAGATTCGCCGTCATGCATGTTGTTGCTCAGCCTAATCTTTCTAAGTTCCATATCGCTGATAGCCTTGTATAGACGTGGATGTTCAGCATCCACAAAGTTACTTGGAGGCTCAACAACTTCATCCATTGGTATTAATAGGAAGGTGGAGATAGTAATCCTCATTTTGGCTTCTTTGCATTCCACTCTATGCTTCACATTGCACAACCTTCCATTGCTCCATAGCTATTAAGAGTTTCAAAAACCAACAATTAAAACCGAGTTTTTGTGGTTTAAAGTCAAAACATTATTGAACTATTAGTGATGATTTTTTTTTCTTGCCTTAGCCATGTCACCAAGGTTGACAGTAAGTGTGTTTGGTGACGTGTTTATGGGGAAATAAATTCCTGAAGAATGGTCCATGGCCTCAAGTCCACCAACATTGTCATCACCTTGAACAATTGTTAAAAATCCAGGATCCGTGTGTGTTATCAAACCATTTTTACCAACTGTTTCAGGATTGAAATGGTATTTGCTAATCCGAAACTGACTCGGCCAATCTTTGCATATATCGGGATCCGCTAATTCATAACTCTTTGCTAACATCCTCGTTAAATCTTTTGCAAGACCATCCATAGCTTTGCCATACTTCACCATGATCTCTCTACAACCAAAAAAAAAAAAGAAAACAAAAATCCGAGAACCATCAAGACATATAAAAGATCAAAGATCTATCATCAACCGGATATTTCTTTAATAAAATATTCGGTTTCCATATTTCATATACAAATTTACTTACAAAACCAACCAAAAATGGATTAGGCACACATAACAAGAATCCATGGAGACAAAAAGAACAAAAACAAATAAGAACAGAGAATAAGACCAACTCAAATATATATATATATATATATATATTAAAACAAATAGAGTACTATATAATAAGATGGGAATTATTCTAGTAAATTAGTATTTTTCTATTTAAAGTAAAAAATAGAAGTACTGAATACTAGAGTTCAAGAAAGAAATACTGTATACTATTTTTCCTGATAAATATTAGAAAATATATATTTTTATTCTAAAGGAAAAAAATAATACCAAATTAGGATAAATTTGTTTCTAGTTGACAAAAAAAAATATAAAGATGGATACTCAGCAATGGTCAGATAAAGAGTAAAAAGCAAACGAACCTTTGTTCAGCAGAGGCTTCGAGTTTGTCACAAAAAGTATTGATCGCTTGTGGAGAGGCAACGTCAAAAACACCGAATGATTCATAAAGAGGATTTAAATCACTTCTAGGCTTGTAACCACTTGCTAGTATCACATCAGTGTTTCGTACTTTCACCTCGTGTGGAAGTTCATGGAGATCTGTAACAGTCTTCTTCATCTCAGACAACAAAGACGAAGAAACTCCATGGTTGATCACCTTGAAACATCCCCATCTCTCACTCGCCTCACGTATTTGCTGGTTCAACTTCTCATCCCGAATCTCTTTCAAGTCTATTGTTGGAATGACTTCATTGAGATCCGCCATTATGTTTTCTCTCAAGTAAGTATACAGGATAGGTTTTGTTTTGTTTGTCTTCAGAACAAGCCCTTGCACAAACTTATATAGAAGACCATCCACCCAGAGAATGACGTAACTAAGCCATAATTATTATGAAGTTTTTAAGACGAAGTTCTTTAACGTAATATAAAAATAATATATTTATTTTAATTAAAAAAAGTTAGAAAATAATTATTTACAAACTTTATTTTAAAATAATTCTTAAATTACGCTAACAAAAACTTTATACTACCTCCGTTCTCGAAAGTAAAATTTTCTAGAGTTTTCACGTTTATTAAAAATATAATAAATATTTATAGTTTAATTTTTCATTTATTTTTTTATATACTTTCCAATAACTATCTATCAATAAAATTTAATCAATTCAAATATTTATAATTAATGTTTCTTAAAAATATCTAAAAATATCTTAAAAATATAGAAAATTTATTTTTGTAGAACAAGAATAAAATAAAAAAAGATCTTATTTTCAGGAACGGAGGAAGTACTAAAAACCCTCCAATAATCATATTTTTATTTGTTAAAGTAAATGATGTATACGATTTGCCTTCTGCACCAAAACGATTATTCTTCTTCTGTCTGATCTTTATTCTAATCTAATCAATGTGGTAGTTGGATTAGAGATGAGACTTTCAACAAATCAGTGGAAACACGTTTATTAAAACTTTATTATACTAATTAAATGATGAATAGTCCAAAAAAAATGAAAGAACGTGGTTCACGTGACTTGGTGCACGCGTCGGCACATGCGTGTAAGTCAGACACATAGTTATTACCATTGAACGTAATCGCATGTGGTTGGTCAGTGCCACCGCCCTAATATTTTAGTGGACCTTATACGAGTATTTTTAAAAATAGTGGTATATAT
This sequence comes from Sinapis alba, assembly GCA_012274485.2. NCBI lineage: Eukaryota > Viridiplantae > Streptophyta > Magnoliopsida > Brassicales > Brassicaceae > Sinapis > Sinapis alba. The sequence continues at coordinate 11,955 of MU107758.1, read as the reverse complement.
TTTATAATCTTACTTTTGTTAATATTAAAAATTTGAAAATAATACAGTATAAAAGTTTAATACTAACCCGATCCGCTCATAAAACCGTAATTCCGGTCTAGTTTGTAACTTATAAGAGAAAAGCTTATGGAGTCCAAGTAAAGTTTCATATTATCACAACCAGCTTAATCTCTCATTTAGGTATAATCATTCATAGGTTATAAGCTTGAGAGCTTCTCCATCAAGCAACTTCGTGATCGTTCTAATGTTTCGTATCCCTTCGTGGCTAATAGGCTTGTATAGTCTTGGATGTTCAGCATCTACAAACTCACTTGGTGGTTCCAAATCAGTCACTGGTCCTAATAAAAACGAAGCGATAGAAAACCTCTCAGTTGCTTCATTGCATTGCACTCTATGCTTCACATTACACAATCTTCCGTTGCTCCAGATTGTAGCCATGTCCCCGAGGATGATAGCAAGCGTGTTTGGCAACGGGCTTATGGGAAAGAACTTTCCTGAAGCATTGTCCATGGCTTCAAGTCCACCAACATTTTCATCGTCTTGAAGAATCGTCAAGAAGCCAGAATCTGTGTGTAGATGAAACCCGAGTTTCCCGACTGCTTCGGGTTTAAAATGATATTTGTTAATCCGAAACTGGCTAGGCCATCCTTTGGAGAAGTCGGTCTCAGCCAAACTGTAACTCTCTGCTAACCTCCTTGCTAAATCATTTGCAAGTCCATCAATAGCTTTGGCGTAATTTATCATAATATCCCTGAAACCTCAAATCCCATCAGTAAATAAATTTAGAAGAACAAAACCTTTTCAGCGAAAATCGAACATGTAACCACATGGCCGGCTTAACCTAATTAAAAGTCTTATAACAATTTTTTTTATATATTTTAAAATTTATATTTATCTAATGTTTTAAAACTAAATCACTAATATTTATATATTTTGTGATATAAATAGAACTATTATCCATATAAAATATTCTTAGACCCTTTTCAGTTTTGTTTATTAATTTTTTATTTGTTTCTATATAAAAATATATATTTATTAAAAAATTGGATCATTAACTTCTAATATACGGGAGACACGAGCTTGGATCCGGGGTAATAGCACCGTTTGTCCCCTTACTTAGCCGGCCCTGTGTGACCCTTAGACACCTAGCTACTATATAATCTAGGTCAACTACAAGTTGATACATGAACCTTTTCTAAGACTAGCAAAATAAAGAGAAACCTTTGATCCGCGGAAGCGTCAAGCTGGTCACAAAAAGTATTGACAGCTTGAGGAGAAGCCATGTCATAGAGACCTAATGTTTCATAGTAAGGATTGATATCATATGGAGCCCTGTAACCAATCCCTTGTAACACATCAGTGTTACGCACTTTCACCTCGTGTGGACGTTGGAAGAGATCCATAATGGTCTTCTTCATATCAGACATCAAAGACAATGAAACTCCATGGTTAATCACCCTAAAGCATCCCCATCTCTCGCTGGCTTCACGGATTTTCTGATTCAGGAACTTATCTGAAACGACCTCTTCCAAGTCTATCGTCGGAATAACTCCACCAGCTTCAGACATCATTCTCTTCAATATGGAGAGAGTTTTAAAAGATGTCTTTTCTCTACTCAACACCAACCAAAGGTCCATTGTTTATATAAAGAAGATAATTAGTTTCACCAGAAGACAATTCTTTCTGATTAAATCACTAGAGTAGTCTGAATTCGATAAAAAGTGCAACGAATCAGAAGAAAAACTGTAAACTTTTTTTTGGATAATCTTCAAGTGACTAATGATATAAAACGTGACAATTTCGACAGTTGAACATCAACTTGCGTTACTAAATACTGAATAAGGCTAAATAAACAACATGTGTACCTCTTGGGTAAACATCAGTTACGTTCCAAATTTTAGTAAAAAAAAAAACAGCAGTTACCTCTCAGTGTGACTAATAGAAGAACGAAAGTTAGCTAACTGGAGGGTGATGAAAAAAATCATTCGGATTCCCAATGAATAAAAAATGTGATTATTTACCAGCTACTTTTGACTCGCCATCCTCAATCAATCAATTTAAAAAAAAAAAAAAAAAAAAGTTAGCTAACTGATGTTTCCACGCTAAAAGTCTAAAACAAAGAACGGTTTTCATGCGCCTAGTTCAAAAGAAATCTTCAATATGCATGAATTCATTATCCAAAGTCTAGCTGGATCATATACACCTGATATGTGAAATTCATTTTCTTTTCTGGTTAACACATGGACGTTACTCAATAGTATATACGTTTTTACTTCCTAAATAAATCTTAATATACATAAAATCTATATACTATTACATTTAGTATACATACATATATGCAAAAAAAGCCACAAAGTTCTTAAAATGTATTTGAATGCCGATAGAGCTTGGATCTCATATTCTTGACATACCAGAATGTATTTAAAATATCCAACTTCAGTTTTGAAATATTTGATGGTGTGTTTCATCAGCGCTCCTTCATTACTCAAGACTCATGACACAACTTTGCTGACCTCTATGTAACATTTTATCAAAAAAAAAAAAAAAACTGGCTGAGCTTTTTTTTAGTCTTAGAGCATCTTTATCCAAGGTTCTTAAGAGAGTTTATCGCACTGTTTGCACTGTTTGCAAGTCCCACTGACACATGAAATTTACAAATAGTGTAAAAACGATTGCAAAACTCTAAAATAAGAACCGTTTTTTTCATTGTTCGCGGACCTCACTATACATAACAGCCCGCGATTATTATTTTTTTAAAATAAGATAAAAAAAAATAAAAACCCCAAATAGAGTTTTAGGAATAATGATACTCTTGCATATTCATGTTCACTCGTTTTGAAAATAAAATATAATTCCTTTTAATATAAGATTCTAAGGATAACGTTGTAAATAACATTTTTAGCTCCTCCCATTTCCTATCCTTAAAACATTTTTTTTTTAAAGAAAAAAAAAGAGAGAAAAACCAAAAACAAATGAGCTCCTTCACCACCAAAACTCCGCCACCTTATCTACGCCGGCCAAATCACCACCACCGCGTCATTTTCTGCCTCGGAGAATCCCAACAAGACAGCTTTACTCGCCGGAGAACCCTGACATCACTTATAACACTCACGGCCATCGTCCCCACGTCATCAGCATTAGCACAGGAGAAATGGGGGACGAGGTCATTCATAAAGGAGAAATATTTTCAGCCAGGGTTATCGCCGGAGGACGCTGCGGCTCGTATAAAACAGACAGCTGAAGGATTAAGAGACATGAGGGAGATGTTGGACCATATGTCCTGGAGGTACGTCATCTTCTACATAAGATTAAAACAGGCTTATCTCTCTCAGGATCTGACCAACGCCATGAATATCTTGCCGGAGAGTCGCCGGAATGATTACGTTCAAGCGGCAAACCAGCTAGTCGAAAACATGAGTGAGGTATAAGTTAATTAATTAATGGTTAATGCGTTTTATATTATGTTCAACGTTGACAAAATATTATTTCTTCTGAAACTTAATAATATTGAGTAGCTATAAGTGTAAATCAAACGATAGTTTTTCATTTAACGTTGATTTACAAAAATGATTCAATACTCCTTCAATTTTGTTTCATTTTAATTGTAGTTGTTGTATAGTATTTTTTTGTTTCAAAAATAAGTATTGCTTTAAAATTTATTAAATTTATATATTATATGATTTTTTTATTTTTTGTCTATTTTTTGTTGATTTAAATATAGTTAAATGTATACATAATAATATTTTTATTTGAAAATATATAAAATTAAATATTTTTTAATTTGTATGTACAAATATAAAACGATTATTAATTAAAATGAGATAGGAGAAGTCATAAACAAGCAAGTGGAAATCAAACTTAAAAGCACATGATATTTCATATTTTTGTTATCTAAACGTTTTATAATAGTTTTGTAAAATGTTTTTGATGCAATTAGTTGGATTTTTACGTACGGACCCCAAAGGTGTATGAGTCGTATCTCTACTACGAGAAGACATTGAAATCGATAGACGACGTGGTGGAGCTTCTTGCTTAATTGTATTTGTATTGTATATATCTCCCTTCACATGAAGTCTATGTACTTATTACATTACGTTATATTATATTACATTACATTATATATAAACGTGAAGAAATTCAAGAAGCGGTTAGGACTTTCATACAATGAGCAAGGACTAATTTGTAATCTTGTGTTTGATCCTCTCTTTACCTGCTCGAATTTGTTACATCCAACATCAACCAATTAGGAATTCTCATCTTGGCATTATACGCATGTCTTTAGCCCTTTAATATAAGTTACAGGTTACGTTGAAGTTTTACATGTTTGTTTGCAAACAAAAGAAATGAAAAACACTCCTGATAATTCAAATAGTATAACAAAGTAAACAAGAAAAAAGGAAACGAAAAGATGAAAATTCGTGTTTACATTTCTTTTGTGAAGCAATCGATAAGTCTGGTTTAGTCTATCAGCGACTCGGCCAACTACTATTTTTTTTTACTTTGTAAAAATAAGAGTTGCACTCTGGGTAAGACCATGATTAACCCGGGTTTCTTAAGGTGGGTTTTTTAGTTAAAAGTTAAGAAACAGTTTCTTAACTTACGCTAAGAATCTCACCTTAAGAAACTCGGGTTAATCATGCTCTAAGTCAACTGCTTTTCCTGAAACAGATGCCTGAAAAGCAAATACAATTTGGTGTTTTAAGTTGTCTAAATAGAAATAGATGCTTTAAATGAGGGAAATGTGAAAATTGAGACCTTTTTAAACGATTTTTCCAATCAAATCCTAGAGTTGTATCCTTTAGTTTGATCTTTAAAAACGTCAATTTCTTTTTGTTACCAATATATAACACTTACGTAAATAAACATGGGCTTATATAAAACAAAAGTAATCATCAAATAGTTTTCTTAATAACATTAGATGTACTCTTTTTATTACAGTTTATTCATATCATTTATTAAGATTTCCCACATAAAAGAAAGAAGTTTTAGTTTAGAGCATTCATCTCGTTTTTGAACTTAACCATTGCCGCTGTTGGCAATGTAACCATGACTTGAACTCCTCCGACCATCGAAGGTTCTAACCTAGACGATGGCATGAACATATTAATCATTCTAGCTGTCTCTGGTGGAACCACCGGAACAATATTGACCGGCTCATCCCACCCGAAATCCATCGATCCAAAAATACCAATATTTCTCCAATCCGTCAAAACCAATAATCCATCTTTTCTACCTGGGATCGTTAAGTTCAAATTAATGATACTTTCAGAATTGGCAAGCTCTTCTTGGAGATAATTTATATCGTGAGCCTTTTTCTTTGCTTCTTTTATAAACTTCACGATGTCAGCTATGGTATGTTCTTCTACTTCTTTAACAGTTAATGGCACATACATATCTATGTACGCATTACCATAATATCCATCGGGCAAAGGTGGATTCACTACGTTTCGGATTCCTATAGAGAAACCTAAAACTGTGACTCCATCTCGGTCCAAACTCAGAGCTTTAACTCTTGACTTCCACATATAAGCTCCTATGACTTCGAAGGTTGTGACTGTCTCATTAGAGAAATCACACTCTTTCAATGTAGCTTCTTTTAATTTTTTAATGCTCTCAGCTTTAATATTTATTTTTTCGGTTACCTGATTACATATATCAAAAATTAAGTAAAGTTAGAAATATTATTTTAAATTACAGTAATGAGAATAATCATAATCATAAATATTGTTACAGTAACCTATATTTGATAAAATGTTTCTGTTAGTAAGTCATAATTAATCATAATAGTTTTCGAGGGAAAGGTTATTTAGAATTTTCTTTTACCAAAAGATCATAATTCTAATAGACATGTAGTATATATATACAAATACTATTTAATTTCAAAGTTTGGGGATGAAAGCACAAAAAAGTATAATTTAATTATATGATTATATGTTAAAATAGTCATCCATATATTTTTTTGAGATATTTTGAAATGCTATTAAATGTATATTTTAGTATTTAAAAATTGTTAAATATCATTTTTTTGTTCGTTAGATACTCAAAAATTAAGAATATTCCCAATGAACACCCCTACATTAATCAACCCTGTACTAAACATTTGATAGTACCTTTCCATTATAACACGGAATCATCCATTCTAATAAAGTTGAACCTTGGAAGCTATGACACCTTGCCACTTACCTAAAAACTACTCAATAGTTAATATTCAACTACTCCAGATATATTAGAGCATGGGTGGTTTCTCATCAAGGTTCTAATCTTTGAAAATAAATAATTAATCGGAAGATATGAAAGAGATTAATGAGAAGTTCTTACTTTAGAACTTTAATTTAGATACTTAACTAGAATCTCCATGTGTCAGTTAACTAAAATTTTAATTGTTTAAAGAATACTCCAATAATACCATATAATGTTTTTACTTTTTTCTTTATCTTTATCATAATAGCTCAAAAACTCGTAGAAAGGGTCCGAAATCATTTTTTCAAAAAATAAAAAGGGTCCAAAATCATTTGCAGGAAAAGACTTTTAATTAAGCTTCATTAAAACATTCCCAAAGAAGGGTCTTCATAATACTTTTAATTTATTTAGGGAATTTCAATTTTTATTAGTTGATCCTCTATCTGTAGTTTCTTTTTCCTCTTCATTACCAAGTCTAACAAAATTTTCAAAACGAAGTGATGTTTGTTTGGTACACATACCCAATCATCAGTAGGTAAGTAGGGTGAAGCAGCCGTGTCGCCTCCGGGAACAAAGGGAGCTTTATCGTTTTCTTCAGGCCTCCCCACGAGTCTCTCTCTTTCCCAAACCGGCGTCACCGTCGGCTTCTTCTTCCCGCCGGCCAACTCCGTCAATGCACACATGATATGTCCCTCTCCATATCCATCGCACATTGCATGCGACATGGCCATCCCTAAGATGAATCCTCCACATTTAAAGTTGGTCACCTGTCATAATCATTGGTAGTCACTAAAGTTGTTTTTCATTTTCTCGAAGAGAATATAGAACAATACCATTTTACTTTGTAATTTACACCAGCTCAATTTTATTTTATATTTCTCATATATTTTAAGTTTTTACTAATATGGCAAAATCTTAAAGTTTCAAAATACAAATCCACTTATTGTTACGAGAATTCAACATAATAAAACTACTTAATATTTCTTAATGAAACATAATAAATTATACAAGATAGGTAATCGTATAGCTGTTTGCATGTCTGTAACTGTTTTGTTTTTTTTGATAAAAGACAATACGCATCTAGTGCCGGTCGTCTGACATTTAAATATATTTAATAATGTTCTACATTAATAAAAATGCCCTTATTTCTATGTAAATGCTTTATAATTGTTTATGCACAACTAAAATTTCAACAAAAATCGTGACATCCTAAGAGCCAAATTTTTGCCTATGTTCCGGACCCGGCTAGTTCATGTAATTAACGTTCTTTTTAAAAAAAAAAAAAAGTTCATGCAACGTTCGAACGTAATATAAGGATGCATGTAGCCTTCGGCCTTAGAGCATGATTAAAAGGGACCCGTGAACAGTGCAAGAGACGGTTCTAAAATCTCTTAAATAAGAACCATCTCTTGCACTGTTCACGGGTCTCACTGACACGTGTCGGCTCGCGATTAGTTTTTTTTTCTTTTTTTTTAAAAAAAAATCTGACACAAAAAAAGAAAAAAAAAAAAAAAAAGTAAAATTTAAGAACCCCACTAAAGAGTTCAGGGATAATCATGCTCTTATATGAAAGATAAAATGGTTTAATGTACCTGCAAGGCAAAAGGTGGATAACCATCCTTATCCACTTGAAGCTCTGGCAAGAACTTCAAGGCCGTATCTGAGTCAATGTTCTCTAGATACTTCAAAGTATGAAGCTCTGCGTCGGCAGTGGCAACCGTGAATGCCACACCGCCTCCGTCGCTGCCACAGCTCAACTGAATCCTCCGATCAGTCTCCCGCCGCTTCAAAGTCCCGGAAAGAGGGTAGTAGTAGCCAAGAAGAACAGACAAAGCCTCCCTAACCAAACATTCCGGCTGGTTATCATCATCAACGACGTTCCTGCCTTTGAAAACATAACATGCTTTGTAGATAACTTCGTTGTAAGGATCATTGTCAAGTGTTGAAAGGGAAAGAATATGTGAAGGTATGTGTTTTTGGGGTTTCACCATTTCGGTGAGTTTTTTCTCTATCATTAAAGGGATCGATGAGCTTATTTGAATCGACATGTTTTTTCTAGTTGTGTGACTTGAATAAAACTCGAACACACCCTTACTTCTTTTATAGAGAAAGGCATCTAAATTCTGGATTAGTCAGATCAATTTTTATTTTTTTTAGTCAATGCAAAATCATTTATTCAGATGTTAATTCACATTTGTTTCCTTAGAGCACCATTAGTGGTAAGTCTCTCATTTTTTATTTCTTAACAATTTTATATTAATATTTCTACATACTTTTAGTTTTGTCATTAAAATTAAATGTAGAAAATACAATATACCACTTAGACTAAGACAAGTGGAGAGATGATTTCTCCCAATTTCTTCCAAGTCTCTTCATAAAGGTACGTCTCTCATTTATTTACTTCTTCTCGCCTCTTTTTTCATCAAATTTTATTAATTTTAGTATGAGAGACTCCTTCTCATATTCCCACTAATCATGCTCTTACGATAAAATGGTTGGCAAGTAACATCGAACATTATAATAATCTCCTGGCCACGTTATTTTATTGTTTAAGTATTGGTCACGTTAACCTAACGTTTAACAACTGTCATTTTATTGTTTAAATATTGGCCACGTTAATCTATTAGCTTAACAACTGTCATCTATAAGACTATAATGTAATGTTAAACTGTTAACCTATTGCTCGACGTTGTTACATATGGATATTTTTCATGTATTATGCTAACCAACTTTGATTTGAAAGCACCCCGTGACAGTGATATCATATACCATACAAATATGAAGTTTATTGTTTAAAACCCATTTAAATACTTGAAAAAAAGATCTACCCATTTAAATTAGTATGAGTCTTTCTATAATCCAAAATACCCCTAAATTAATATATATATATATATATATATATATATTATTTCTTTTGATGAATATATATTTTGCTTTGGAAGATCTTCTAAAAATGACCTGAAACTTAAATTAAATGTAAATTTATACTGCAAAATTTATCATATGCAAAAATTATTCAAAAGGGTAATAAAATTATAAAAAATTAAAAGGACTATACTCTAACCAATCATCTCCTTACTCTTTTTTGTTTGTTTTCTTTCGATGAAACGTAAAAACTATTACAAATAAATTCTCCTACTTTCACACATATAAATCTTCTATATATTCTTGAACTTTATTTATATTTTATATCATATAATTTGAGTTATATTATATATTTTCACTAAATTTATATTGTTTTGTTTTTGTATATTGTTTTTCCAAACTATATTTTTGAAATCTCTTTTATTATATATTAATTATTGGTTGTGAATTATCATTAGTTTGTTCTTCTTCATTTCTCTAAATTTTATTTTGATAACCAAACAAAAAAATCAGTTAAATTCACTTTTTCGTTAAAAGTTTTGCTAAAATAACTAAAAATTTGAAATTAAATACAAAAACACAATATTAAATTTCTCTCAGATCTTTCACTCTTTTCTCAATTTTCATATTTATTTTTCATAATAATTCATAGATTTAGAATAAATCCTAAGAAATTAGAGTTTAGTTACATAAACAAATTGAAAAATGTCACCACGTTTCATGATTATGTGGACTGCGTCGAAAACTCGGCTTCTTGCCTTGGTCCTCCGATTTGCTCCATATCGCCACGGTCATATTCCGACCACCGTCTACTCGTCTGATTAAGCGGCTACGCTTCCGTGTTTTCGAACATGATTTTTTTATTGATAAAGAGTTTAATGAACAGTGGATTGCCTTTCATTCAATATTTATTTACAGTCATTAATTCGACTTTGATACCAGATCAATCCAAATAATAAAAATTTGCTCCAAAACAAATTTGAATATCTTGTTTTTCAACTTCAAACAAGTTCTAATAAAAACTTTTAAAGCATCCGTTCTTTTGTCTTTCTGCTTTGAAGTGACAACTTGTCTAGTTTTAGAAAATGGATGTGAGCCTACCATCAAAACAAGTTTGAGGAATCATAGTCAAAGTAAAATCTCCCTTAGGCTTTTTGCTCTTCTTCTTCTTACTTTTTCCCATAGACTTATGTTTTTGTGTCTCTTCGTGCTCCGGTAAAATCTCCCCTAGGCATTCAACTTTCAAATTACATTAATTACTGATTTGCTATATATAGCTCGGAGACTTTTTTTTTTTTTACTTTTTGTTTTGCTAAAGAAGAGTCTTCTATTTCATCTAACATTAACTTCATAATTGAATTTAAATTAGTTAAAACAAAACAAAAAAAGGTAAAGCAAAAAAAGTTACAAACTGTACAGTAAAGAAGAAGAAAATATCAAAAATCTCCCCCCTTTCCAAGAATTAGGGTTTTTTTGATCGAATTCGCGGCAAATAGGCTCATTTTCTTCCGACAACAGTGGTCTTCTTTCCAGATGTCTCTCTGAGTTTCGAAGTAGTAAGCCCTTTAATTTACTTTACTCAAACCTTCTTACGGATTTTACTGTCACTGAAAAACTAAAGGCCAAATCTTTGCTAGTTCTAGTATGATTGAGAGATTACTTGGTTTGGTAGATTTATTCGCTGTTAGAGTTTTGTTTTGATGATTGAAAGTTTGAAACTTTTCGTGTTATTTGATTTCAGAGGTGTGCTAAGCTAAAAGACAAGGAACAACTTCAAATCCTCTGTCTCATAGGAGCATGATTAACCTTAACATCTCATAAATGGGGTGCTTAATTTATTTTTTTTGATTAAAATAATAATAATAAATGAACCAATTGTGGGCCGCTACGTATCAGTGAAGCCCGCAAACAGAGCAAACATCGACGCTTAAATAGGCTGCAAAAGCAATAGTGCTTAAATTTTTTGTGGAATCCATCCACTATTATATTATTTTTTTGTTAAATACCCTTCTAAGCACATGGGTTAATGGTGCTTCTAAGATATTGTAAGCTTGAGGGCTTATATAAAACAAAAGTAATCATCAAATAGTTTTCTTAATAACATTGGATGTATTATTTTTATTACAGTTTATTCATATCATTTATTAAGATTTCCCACATAAAAGAAAGAAGTTTTAGTTTAGAGCATTCATCTCGTTTTTGAACTTAACCATTGCCGTTGTTGGCAATGTAACCATGACTTGAACTCCTCCGACCATCGAAGGTTCTAACCTCGACGCTGGCATGAACATATTAACCATTCTAGCTGTCTCTGGTGGAACCACCGGAACAATATTGACCGGCTCATCCCACCCGAAATCCATCGATCCGAAAATACCAATATTTCTCCAATCGGTCAAAACAAATAACCCATCTTTTCTACCTGGGATCGTTAAGTTTAAATTGATGATACTTTCAGTATTGACGAGCTCTTCTTGGAGATAATTTATATCGCGAGCCTTTCTCTTCGCTTCTTTTATAAACTTCACGATGTCAGATATGGTATGTTCTTCCACTTCTTTAACGGTTAATGGCACATACATATCTATGTATGCATTACCATAGTATCCATCAGGCAAAGGTGGATTCACTACATTTCGGATTCCTACACAGAAACCCAAAATTGTGACTCTATCTCGCTCCAAATTCAAAGCTTTAACTCTTGACTTCCAAAGATAAGCTCCTATGACTTCGAAGGTTGTGACTGTCTCATTAGAGAAGTCACACTCTTTCAATGTAGTTTCTTTTAATTTTCTTATGCTCTCAGCTCTAATATTTATTTTTTCGATAACCTGATTACATATATAAAAAAATGGGTAAAGTTAGAAATAATATTTTAAAATTAGAATAATGAGAGTAATCATAATCATA